>OMLJ01051069.1:4531-18035 GCA_900302595.1 Gadiculus argenteus | reverse complement strand
AGGCGCAGGAGCCCGGTCGGAGGAGGGCAAGGGAGGAGCAACCTACATCCAAAACGAGGGGAAGCGTGGTTTACGTGCGCCCTTATATACGAAACGTTATAAGTTGTTTTGTAAAGTGCTTTGAGTGATAAAAACCCAGCATGTGCAAAGAAACGTGGCAACTACACGTTATTGCTTTTGGTTTAATAGTTTCATCATCTTGTCGAGAATATGGGAGTCATGATGGATGATGTAGGCCAACCAGACGTCGTGATAACGGGCCACGGTGTGGCAGACACCGACACAGTGGAGGATGTGTTACAATTACCATGTGGCAATCACATGTAAATTAGACACCGACACAGTGGAGGATGTGTTACAATTACTATGTGGCAATCACATGTAAATTATAAGACAGTGTGTAGTTAAACTAGAAGAAAACTTGAGTACTTAAGCGAACTCGGATCGGCCGAAACTGGTCGCTGGTGAAAAACAATCCGCTCGCCTATCAGTAATTTTCCATGAACTTGGTCAGGAGTCGGAGGTGTGGCCTACAGAGAGGGCCAACAACATTTAAAGTACCGTACTTTTGAACGCACGAAAGTGAAAATAAACCGTTACCCTGTTAATTAATTTATACGGAAGAGAATTAGGGCCTCATGTGATTTTCTTTAGTTGAGTTTAAAATTTGAATTTGTGAATAAAGTCTAAATTCTGAGAATGAAGTCAAGAGTTCTGAGAATAAAGTCTGAATTCTGAGATTTAGATCTGACTTTAATAAAAAAAAAATCACACAAGCTATAATCCTCTTCTATGGCATCCCCTCGAACACGCTTACATCCGACTTCTTCAGTCAGCTCGTGGTTCCCATACTGTATGTCGCATGCACTGTAGGTTTGGTCATCTTATTCTGCCAAAAATCTTCTTCTCATGTTCTTGTCTTCAAAGTGATTCTTTCAAGTATGTTTTATTCACTCAATGTGAATGTTTTAATCATCCAGAAACTTGAATGAGTTCAGAGCACTTTAGAGTGGGCTGATTCAGAGCTCTAGGTGAGGTGGGCTTATGTATGAGCAGTGTCATGTGTTATGACTGCCTAGGGCCACACGCTCAATATAAAACATTCCACTTCCACCTCAGCCTCCACTTACTCAAATCCACATGCAAAGTACATTGAAAGGATAATACATGTATTGATATGACAAAATATCCAAAAAACAAACTAACACATGTACAGCTTTGCTAAGATGGAGGTGGAGATTTGTGGTGAATGTAGCTAATGTTAGGAGCGAAAGTGGCAGTGACATCATGGAACTCCAATGAAACAGCAGAGAGGCCTTGGTTGAATGTTTACTGCTTTGTCCACTATTGAGTAACTTGCTCAAGAAATCTTCTTAATGAGTAATTCTAAAAAGTAAAAGAGGAAGCTTGGTTCAGTAACCTCTGTTCAATTCTCAGATGTTAAAGGTGTTGGAGAATGTTTTTAATGTACAATTTTTCTAAGATCTCACCTCACTAATGTTCCCATACGTGGTTCAGTCAGACATAACTTTGGACACTGAAGCTGTGTCTTTTTATTAAATTCTTCTGAATAGCTTTCTTCTATGCATAACGATGACTTTTAATTTTGCTTTGAAAGACAACAGGCCTGTCACCATCCCCCGTAACACCTCCCACCGGCTCCAGCCCAACGGCTCCACCACACCCCCCCCCAACCACAGCAGGGGCCTGAACCTCTCCACAGCTGCCCACCACAGTGGCCCTGAACTCCCCTACTACATTGACGACTCTCATCAACGTCGAGAGGGACATTAAGAGACTCTTCAAGAGACAGAAACTCTGCAGAGCAGCCAGGCCAAACTCCAACCATCCCGAAGCACTTTGCCGATCAGCTTTCACAGACATCTTCAACATCTCACTGGAGACATGCCATGAACCAGCCTACTGCAAAAAACACCATCCTCCATAATGCCACGCACCATAGGACTTAACGTCTACAGCCCGTCTCACTGACCTCTGTGGTAATTAAGTAATTTGAGCACCGTTTGCTGTCCCAACTCATAACAACCCGACGCTCTCCTGGACCCCCTGCAGTTTGGCTACATAGCCAACATGTAGGCAGGCAGTAAAGGGCTGATTATGGTTCCACGTCAATGCATTGCAAGGACCATGCTTAGACACAGTCGTGAACCTGTTTTGGTTCTGCGTCGGCTTTTAGTGAGTGGACCATTGCTGCTTGCGTCGCCTTGACGCAAGGTTACAATTTTTGTGAGGTGCACGTCAGGCACCTCACAAATGTTCTCCTTTTTATTTTACATTGATGTTTCTTTACTATGTTTGTTAATATGTATGTATTATTTTCAGCCTTACACGTATAACAGTGGAGAGATGAATTTCTGAAAAAATAGGTGAACAAAATGCTTTTTCACCTAACAATTGCAATTGCAAAACCCACACAAACATACACACACACACACACACACACACACACACATAGCTATATAGCAACAAATCATTTAAGACAGACACACGTGGCGACACATCCTCTTACATACACACACGCATACACACATGCAGACACACACGCACACACACACACCTACACACGCACACACACATCCGGGAAGGCACACTTCTGCCGGCCAGCCTGACGCTCTATCACTTCCCTTGTTTCCGTGGAGACTAGCGGCGAAGTGAAACCATTCCCAGTGGTGAGGCTAGGGGGGAATGTCAATGAGGCGTCGCTAAAAGAGTGGCATTGTGAGGTACTCTCAGTGTGGGCGAGCAACGTGACCTTTGTGAATGGGGCTGGCCGGGGCCGGACCAGGGGAAGGCTATAGCAGCTCCGGACAAAAGGCTGATTCAGGCGCTGTGTAGGGTCTTTACGAGGTGCTGGACTGGCACCGGGTTTCTTTCCCCTGCTGGGAATGTCACTCTGCAACCGGTGCAATGGACATCGGTTGAACCGTCTGTATTGTATGTCGATGTTTTGTCTCTTCTCTATCGATCTTTTTATCGGTCTCTCCATCTCTCTCTCTCTCTCTCTCTCTCTCTCTCTCTCTCTCTCTCTCTCTAAAGGAGAAATATGAAGTGAAGACGGCCTAGTTGGGGAAGATGCGGAAGTTCCGCAGATGATCCGGGAGAGAAAACGAAAGATTGAGGACATCAAAGACACAATATAGTTATTAGCAGGAGAGCTCAATATATCTATTTTTTACTGCAACAATAAGTTGGTATTTAAAGATGACCCTGCTGTCTGGCTCCCTTTGAGAGCTGAGCTCCAGAAGGTGCGACTGTTTGATTATGATGAGGGTCTGGTCTCCTATGATGTGGAAGCCAGTGTTAGTCATATTTACTCTGCTAGTGGCTCCACCTTTTAACGTGGAAAACACTGGCCCAACTTTTGGCCATCCAAAACTTTTGGAGAGACGGAGTTCGGGAACAAATCTGTTTGGTGTGTTCAGCTGTGGAAGCTTTTGGAACCACACAGACAGTGTCTTGACCGATTCAACATGCAAAGTCTGAGAGAGGTGGTCTGAGGATTGGAGCCATTGGATACTTTGATTGCTTGAGAGAGAGACTTACAAGAGTGAGAGAGACTTTAATGCACAGCTCAGGGATACCTTGACACTCAACTAGGAGGGGCCGTGGATCGAACTAGCAACCTTCCGGTTACCAGCCAACCCATTCTACCTCCTGAGTTAAGCCGACTGGACGCGTACATCAGTCCAGTTTCCGCCACATGTGGACACAACTTCTGCAAAACCTGTATTACATAGTTCTGGGATGAACAAGTCCAGTAAAAATGTCCTGTTTGCATAGGTGTTAAAGGCTCTGTGAGCCATGTTGTTTTGGAACTATTGCACTCACGTCATGACTACTGTCTGTTTTTCCTGGCAGCTTTCTTTCTTTTCTACAGCCGTATCTTTTGCATTTGTGCAGGCGATTCGGGGGATCAGTAGCTTATCCCGTTTCGCCATTGTCAGTCAACACACAACTCTCTGTGGAGATCTCTTAGCCTGGAGACCATTCTGATCACATGACCTCACATTCTGATCAGTGTGGACCTCAAGCCGCTTGCATCCATCTACCAGAAATGACAATGTAATTGGGGCCAATCAGGGAGTTTGTTGTTTATAATTATATATTGTGTTTTTTTTTATAAAACATCCAATAAGACGAATGTCCAGCTGGGGACTCCACTGAGGCTTTAGTAACGATGATCATAGCGCTCTACGAGTACCCCTGGAGTCGTCGTTGGCTACGAAGGTTTTCACGACGTTCGTTACTAACGATGCTTTCGGGAAACGGTCTGAAAACTGAACGATGATCGTATGAAGGTTTTAACGAGCCACATAGGCTAACGACGCTTTCGGGAAACTTGGCCCTGGGCTGTAGCACTTGATTAGATATTCAGACATGCTTTTGTAGGTCTTTAAGGCCTAATAAAGTGACAAGCTGCCTTGTCACTTTATTAGGCGTTAAGTGCTTTGAGTTGAGAGGAATTGAAATTCCTCTCAATTTCTTTTCCCTCCAGTACTCAGTCTGGAATAGCTTAATCCGCCTTTGTTTACTCCGGCAAGATCACCGCCGACCAACCAGCGAACAGAGGGCGTTCCCCAGAGCACCTCCGACCAACCAGCGAACAGAGGGCATTCCCCACAGCACCTCCGACCAACCAGCGAACAGAGGGCGTTCCTCAGAGCACCTCCGACCAACCAGCGAGCAGAGGGCGTTCCCGAGAGCCATTACGTTTAAGTTGTGCACTGAATTTGAAATGTTTACGCTGTTCTACACTCCAGTCCAGCGGTGGCGCATAACATACGTCATTACCAAACGTTAGTGATTGGTTTAAAGGAAATCCAATGATTTCAAACTTCAGACAAGCGTCCACCAACCAGGAAATAATCGTTTGCCAATGGATCTAGACCCATGCCGTGTTCCAATACCCATACTATCCGTACTCGTACTACTTAGTTTGAGTATGTAGGGCGTTCCAATTCAAATCGGGGGAAAAGAAGTGTACTTAAAGAACCCGGATGGTGTACTCAAAACGGTCAAACTGCGAAGTGTGGATCGATGCACACTTCTCGTACTCAACGGGCACCATCTTAGCTACGTAGCGGAAGAGACGGAGCCAGGCTGAGAACAACGTCAGTGCATTTTCCACATAGCCTGCATTAATTTAGTTATTTTGTACTTTTTTATAGCTTTTATAGGTTTTTATAGCTATTATGCGCAAAGAGTTCAGAGCGGGATGTTTATTGTAGGGGGAAGAGCCACGCGGCAGTCACGTTCGTCACTTCCGGTTATTGCACCACAGAGTATTTGATTTGGAACACACTGACATCTGAAACTCAGCGTACTCATGCTCGTTAAAACATTTGTAAGATCATCGTTCAGTTTTCAGACCGTTTCCCGAAAGCATGTTAGTAACGAACGTCGTGAAAACCTTCGTAGCTAACGACGACTCTAGGGGTAGCCTACTCGTAGAGCGCTATGATCATCGTTACTATAGCCTCAGTGGAGTTCCCAGCTGGACATTCGTCGTATTGGATGTGTTTTATTAAAACACATTGGTAATGGCGTGTCAAAAAAAATAAATAAAATAAAATAAAAATATATAAAAAAAACAATAAAAAAGAAACGTAAGGAAAATAAAAAGAAACTAAACGAAAAAAATATGAATGCAACGAAAATAGAATGAAACGTAACGAAAAAATATTAAAAGATCCAAGGAGCAGGCAAAAGGCTGCTATGGTGCGAAATGGTGAGGATTGGTGTTATTTTCTATAGGGTTACAGTGGTTACCGCCGATAATTACTAACTAAACTTATTTAAGTAATATATTACTTATATTACATAGACTACTGTTAGATTGAAACAGCAAAGACAGAGACGTGTTAGAAGTCAACGACAACAACATTGAATGCAGCAATTTAAAATTCCAAAAATACATGTGCAGCCGAAATGTATACCGATCAAACACCACGTCACAAGGCAACCCTATCACAAGGCTTATCATAAAATCAAATGGTTCCATTGCTCTTGTGTGAGGTCGCTTTCGAGCTGCACTTGCTGTCTCCCTCTGATTTTAATGCAACCATCGTGGTTAAAATGTCCTTAGTGACAGAAGATATTTGGCGTTTCTACACTGGAGAGCTGATGACCATCATGGGATCTTGATGGTCAGCAGATGCTCCAGTGTAAAAACGCCTAACGGCATAATGCATAACGCATTAAACAAAGACGTTGAGAGATGCTGCGATCTACGAGAAAGGCGTAGAGGAACTGTCCTTACGAGGCTTTAGTCGGGATAAAAACAAGTGGTCAGCAAATAAAGAATACGCTGGCGTTTGCGCACTTGTAAAAAGTTAATCGCGTTTGTAGCCTAGGTCTACACTCAGACGGGAACTCATTCTTGCATGCGGGTGTCTTCATTCATAACAAAATAAGACATTTTTTACGGTGCATCGAAAGATCCCTCGCACGAATGGTCGTAGGCCTACCTATCCATCGTTATCGGGAAACTGGGCCCAGACTCTGCGGAGTCAGAGAGTCTGGTCTCCAGGCTAGTGTGTTTAAGAGACCCATTTTATCTTGTGATGGCTGCTGGAACTAGTTTACACTTATTTTAATGAATAAATATCACTTACAGCTCCTTCAATGTGTTCATATGTTGTATTGTGTCCATACGATACAAATGTGTCTCTCAGATTACAGTTCAATATTATTGCATACATATTTTTTTTAAATAGCCTTATATATTATAATTTTGTTCACTACATTGTCACTCACGTTATCAGAGGTCTACAATAAAGTACATATAATAGACATTAAATGTTTCATTTATTTAATGGATGATCTGATATTTGACTAGGCAGCGTGAGTTTCTGTGTTTGATTGTGGGCAATCTTTTTGTTAGTGAGACACATCGGCCTTACACAAATATTTTGATCATGCTTATTTGCTTCCCTCTAGTGGTGAAGTAACTTTTTACAAGTAAAACAAAAAACAGGATAGTAGGATACATTATATATTTATATATAATTACCTTTTTATACATAAATATATTTTTTGTATCAGCCTACTAAAAACACACTGTGATTGAAAGACCCTTTATCAAATTGTAATGACATGGACCTATCATAATAAAAAAAAAAAATGCTTTGCGCATTTGGACCATAGGCCTATTATATATTATTATATTAAATTGATTATTAGTTACAGTAGGACCTAGTGTTAGGGTGAGACCGCTAGGGTTTGACATTTCGTGGTAGTGTATCTTGCATTGAGGCTAACTATACATTTGGCGAACAATTTAATTGTTAACATTTTTTAGATGGGTGAATGAAGGGTGAATTATTTGTTAAAAATATATATATATTTTAAAATGTTTGCATCTACAAGTGCATCTACTTGCGAATCGACAATACAAAAATGTATTTAAATGTTCCTAAGTATCAAACAATTCCAATAGAGGGCGCAGCTGTTTTTCACGATGACAAATCAAATTATATCACTCTGGGGTGTTTTTCTAGTGTCAGGACTTTGATTGATGACACGCATATATATAAATAATGACAGTTTATGAATAAACAGCCCCGTTCTCGGCCTAACATGATCCTGCAATTTATGGCACACCAACTTAAAGCTGGAGAAATTATTAAAAGCACACATTGAACATTATAGGATATGTTTCAGAATTATTATCGGTCTACATTTTTTAATAAATGAATAAGCAACATCGACATTGTATACATGTGACATAGGATATATGATATATACAACTTTTTATGTAGCCACTGATAACCCACTTTATCTGTTATAGGAGTGTCGTGTCTGCAGCCCACGTGGGCTAGCCTAGTCTAGTCTATACTGGGACTTCACTGTTGTGAAACGGGAGAGGCCACTGCTTCTCACACGTAGGAGCCAAGACGAAAGTGTGCTTGCTGAGCTAGTAGGTAGAAATTATTCCACTGACAGAACAAAAACCAACTAGCAGACACTTCTCTGAATCTGAAAGATTCAGAATTTATAATGGCGTATTAATTCAAATTGTACAGAAAAAAAATCCTCTCAAAATGTATTTAGTTTATTAATGTTTAAAAAAAATAAATAAATCAGTTCAGTAGACGTTGTGTGTATTATGGGATGTGTCATGACCGCAAAGATTGTGTTGCATACAAAATTCACTTTTGGCGCACAGGTCACATTAAAACGTTATCTCTGCCTATGAAGTCCCATCCTACCTCTCCCAGATAAGCATCCCCGGATGAGTAACATTGTTCATAGAACTATGATACTGACAAATTGATTGTATGCCTATTAATATCAAGAATACGTCATTCATCAACCCTATCTTACCAATCTTCTTAATTCTCAGCAGTATCTCTGCGCTCACCTCTGCTCCACATCCTCAGTTCCCCGTTCTTCTGGCGGACAAGCAGAAGTCTGGTCTGGCTGAACTTATGAACTAAGCTGGCCCAGATCAGAGGCCCCAACAACACCCCCACAACCACCACTATGAACTTAAAATTCAGGGTACACCAACTCAAACTTGGGGAATGATGAATAAAAGTGCACATAAACACATTATTACAAGGATATGTTTCAGCAATATTTCCTAGGGACCAGCAAGATTGCAGATCTACATTTTTTTTAAAGAAAAACCCTGTTGTTTTACTGTATTTCAAGATGTATATGCCTCTGTATAAAGCAAAGCATGAAATACATTTGTGATCTTGTTTGAGGTATTTGTGATTATTGATACTGAAAGTAATTTGAGTCTACAAATGCGTCCTTAGGGTGTGGAGGATACAAACGCATCATGGAACACATCGAAAATTAACCACCTGCAACTGCCAGAGCTACTACCAATTATAAACTATCGTAAACACAAGGTTTTTATGAATAAGCCATACAGACTTTGTATAATTGTGACATGGAATATATATGATATATAATACTTAAAGTAGTCACTGATAACCCACTGTATCTGTGATGTACTGGGACGAAGTGTGCTTGCTGAGCTAGTAGGTGGAACGGTATTAGGCTTGAAGAGAAAGCCTGTTTCCATGACAATCGCGTGATTTTGGTTGCCATTTTGGACTTACCCTGCCGTTGACATTAATAGGAAATTTAGCCTTTTATCTTATTTCTATGAGCTCATTTTTATAAGCTCAAAATGGCCACAGAACATCAAAATGTGACGCTTACTCCTCATTCTAAATTATGTTGCAAAAACAAAAAAATGATCAGCAAACTCTTATTTCTCGGTCGATCATCAACAATAAGGGTCTAATTTTTGGCTAATGTCGTATAAATTCCAATAGTAGCTAAAATAATCCTCTCAAAATCCTCTCCAAAAAACTGAATGTCAAGAAATATTGTTCAGCACAACGTGTGAATTATGGAATGTAGCAGGATGACTTGAAAGCATGTGTTGGTTCCTTGGACACGGTTCTTAAATTAACTTTTGACAAAGGTTACCGTGGGAGTGTGTGTGGACGATTGTATGGCTGCCACACTCCACCTAGCTGACTAATTTTGGGATCCTCCAGACAAAGGACGCAGGATGGCGGTGTTGTGGAAATCGGATTTATTGCAAAGGGTTGACACTGAACATTGCAGGGGTGCTCCGCTGCAATGTTCTGGTTTAACCATGGAGGTATTAATATAACTGGAGAGAGTGAGAAGCCCCGCCCCCCATTAATTTCAATGGCGCATGCTAGGCTACCAAACTCAGCCTAAATGGACTGAAATCATCTGAAATTCCCCGCCGCCATGATGGATTTATGTCTAATTTAATTCCGGGGTCAAGAACTTATGACCTGACCTTCCATCAGGTCATTTCCGATCATGGTCTTGGTAGCCAATAGCGTGCCCGTTACAGATAGGTAGGACGCAGAATACAACAAACTGCATTGGATGGGCTGTTCAATCGGGAACGTGCATAGTTTTAGCATCGTCACTTCATTGGTCCGCTATGGTGGCTCTCAGGTGGGAAAATGGCAACGATGTGCTGCTACTGATTACTGATTACTCAATGTGCAATAGGTGTGCAGCCTCACCCAGCCCCGGAGTCCAATCAGACTCCGTCAGGCGAGGCTACTTGAAAAACACTCCCACAGCCACATTAAAGGGGTAATATTATGCCACCAGGTGCGAGTGAATGGCTAATCACAATCACACCTGGTGCCATAATATCAACCATACCATAGCCGTGTTCAGCCATGCGTATGGGCATGCCATGCGTCAGGATGCATTCTGGGATGAAAAACGTCAGAAATGCCGGTGATAACTTCCTATGAGACTAGTCGCCTGGCTTTCAAAACTTGCGGTAGTTCCAGGAAAACAACTTCCGTTTTTTTCCGCTTTTCTGTGCAGTTGCTCTCAAACAAGTGCGGACATAAGACCCTAAGACCCTCCCTTCAACATCCGGTCAACGTTGCCCTGGTTGGTTGGAATACCCACGTGGGAAATCCCACGTGGGTATTACGTGGGGATTTCCCCCCACGTAACTCCTTTCAGAGAAGCGTTCCCTCCCGAAATATTCTTATTAAAAATAGACGACTTTGTGAACTTTCACTTCATCACTCATGTTTTTTTTTATTTCTGAACTACGAGAAGTGCACCTGTGTCCGACTTGACATGGCGGGAACTTGACATGTTTCTGACTAGTTCCGGCAGATATTCTCAAGTCTTGCGCATGCATATGCGCAAATGCATGCGATCTGAAACACGCTAATATCAACCATACAATATCAACCATAAATGAAATGCTGCCTTTTCCTGTGTTTTAGACAATCACAAGTGGGAATGTCCACCCAGATGAATACAGGATAGATCAGTCTACCAGCCTACACAGTGGACTGTAGCAAACGTTGCTTATCTATCTATCATACATCTAGGAGGACACTCCTACTTGTAATCAGACCACAATTCTGCCACCAGAACACAGGAAAAGGCAGATTTTCAAACGGATTGTAATGGCTTATCACACTCACACCTGGTGGTTTGTTATCACCACTTTAAATCAAGTCCCATCCTACCTCTCCCAGATAAGCGTCCCCGGACGAGTGACACAACAAGTATCATTATTCATAGAACTATTACTGACAAATGTATTGTATTATTATCACTAATACCTCATTCATCCTCAGTTGCCTGTTCTTCTGGTGGAGAAGCAGAAGTCCAGTCAGGCTGAACTCATGAACTAAGCTGGCCCAGACCACAGCCACAATCACCACCCCCACAACCACCACCACCCCCACTGTTAACTCCAACATTGACACAACTACTATCATCAACACCACTGGCACCATCGACACTACCACCTCCACCTCCCCACAACCTTCACAAACATCACCACAACCACAATCACCAATAACACCACCACTACCAGCATCCGCATCACTAATGCTCCAATGCCACCATCCCCAGTACCACCCTCACCACCACCACCACTGCCACTACTACTACCACCATCACCAATAGTAACACGTCACCATCTCAAGTAGCACCAGCAATACCACAGTCACCTCTACTTACACCCCTACCCCACTTACACCACCACCATTCATATCACTACATTGTATGCTTGCTTGTTATAGTACAGTTGCTTCGGACCTCTTTATAAATACAAAGGACCCTATTTTAACGGTCTGAAACGCACGGCTAAAGCGCTCAAACTCATAGACAGTTGTGAGCGGCGCTATGATGTTGCTATTATGACGGCGGATAAATGACTTTTGCGCCCGGCGCAAATCTAAAAAAGGTTGGTCTGAAGGAGCTTCATTACCCGTAGGTGTGTTCTGGGCGTAACGTGCAGTAGACCAATGAGAGTTCCGTCTCCCATCCCCTTTAAGAGTCAGCGCATTGAAGTGGACGAGTTGATATGCGTTTGCATTCTCCGCTGAGACAGACGCATCACCACTTGAATTTCAAACTTCAAATAATAATAGTAATAATAGGCCTAATTCACACATGGAATAGCGTTTTCTTCTACAACTTCAGAAACACAGAGTTGTACATTTCGGCAAAGAGAACTTAACTTATGATATAGACCTACGGACGCATCTGTGTGTCTATTTAATTATATGCAGTAATACATTAACAAACATTGTTTGTTACCAGTATTGTGTACATATCGTTATGGACTTGTGTTCATAATATGCATGTGTACCCCCGTTAATCGCCATGGACTGTATTATGCGTTACGTGTTTAGTTTGTGTTTAAACAGATGGGAGCGCACACACACGTGCACGTGCGCACCTACGAGTGGCCGTATTCATTCATTCTTTTAAACACACCCGCGGTTTTCTCACGATCAAATACTCATCAATCCTAAAAGTTATGGGTTTGTACACGCTGGGCTGGGATATACTTTGCTCGAGTTTATTATTATTATTATTGTTATTATTGTTATTATTATTATTATTATTATTATTTAGACGCATGGCATAGCCCACTACAGTGGTCATTCATGCATTCATTTTTTTCTATGCAGTTTCACACATATGAACAATCTTTGACATCATAATATTTGAATTAGGCCAATCGTTTGCATGTTTGTGCTGTGTATAACCTACGTGTGTGTAAGATTATGTAAGATTATGTTTACACACACGTAGCGCAAACTAGCAACGATACATGCGTTAGTGTAGAAAGTCAATTGCGCTGGGTGCAAGAAAGGGCGTTCAAAAGAGAGTTCAAATGGACAGCGAAATGGTGACCTGCAGTTCTCTTGACACATCATCCAATAGTATAACAGGAAACAGACAGAGGAAGTCAAGCAGACAGCAGACAGATACCTAGGTCAACAAAAAACAATGCCTGCTGTGGGAGTATCCTGACGAACAATCAGATGTTTGATGATAAGCTATCATCAAACATCTGTATACGGATACCCGTAAGGCATGTTGTCAGTGTGGGATCATTTACCAGGAGGCTCAAGTTAATCATCAAACTACACAAACTAGTTGGCTAGTGGCTGGTAGTTAGCCATGCATGCTAATTTGTTATAAAGGTGATTGCACACTGCCCTACCAAACAAGAACATTGCGTCACAAAGGTGGTTGTGACCCGACAGAACCGAGGTGGCTTCAAGGGTCTGTCGTCATATGTCCCTCCACCACCCTGAAAGATTAAAAGCGCCTGTGTCAAAGTCTTTTGCTTCCTGAGATTCTGGTCAGTCAGTTCTGAGAACGCTAACTCGAAATGATTAAAGACGGCAGATGAGCTTTGCTTTTTTTAACTGAAATCCTGTACTTTCTTCAAATCTGCCTTTAATAAAAAAGGAAAAAATTTTCCTTCCCGTTCTTTACTGAGTGATGGCGGTGTTGGTGGCAACACTGCTGAAGGGGTGTGTGTGTGTGTGTGTGTGTGTGTGTGTGTGTGTGTGTGTGTGTGTGTGTGTGTGTGTGTGTGTGTGTGTGTGTGTGTGTGTGTGTGCAGGCTGAAAACCCCACAGCGGCACCACAATAACAGTCCTCTGTACCCTGGTGGGCTGACAAACAGAGG
>OMLJ01051068.1:0-16049 GCA_900302595.1 Gadiculus argenteus | reverse complement strand
GCCGTGTAGCCTAATATCGTCCAATATTTGCACTCTAAAAATCAATATTTGCATACATATATGTATATACTTCGCTGCAGGAGCGTCGCTAGCCATTGAAAACATTCGGGGCTGTAGCCCGGGCCTTTTGATTAGTCGACGAGTTCTATTCTCCCAATTTGAGATTGTTGGTGGGGGGTGGGTGGTGCGTTAGACACTCCGTCAGAGCGAACTGCCTCGCTCCCTCTCCCCTTCTCACACGGCTCCAGTGCACGGCGCCATCTCAACACGCAGGTGCGCCTACAGGGGGCGCCAATGTGCACTTTTAAAAAACATATTTTTTTTATTTGACGGCACAGATCCGGGGCTGTTCCCAAAAGATCCGGGGCTATAGCCGCGAATGCCCAGGTCTAACGACTCGCCTGGCGTGTTTCCTCCACTGTTTCCAGGCCAACAGCATCCTCCCCCACTGCCACAGCCACCACCTCCACTGCCTGCCCCGCCTCATGAACATGGCCGCCTGCTCCGGCGTCCCGCGGGCGCACAGACAGTGAGTCACGTCCCAGGCCAGTCCCACCCAGTGAGGTGTGTGCGGAAGACACGCTGGTTGTTGATCGTGCGGACCATGGCTTATCACTCGTGATGACATGATATACTGTACATTTATTCCTGAATGTGAATTTATTTATGGTTCATCATACTATAAGATAAATGGATTACATTCTTTGTAATGTTATCTGTACCGAAAAAAGTATTAAGATGCACTTGGACTTGGATTTTGTTTCTTCATGTATTAGTTTTATTATCAGTTTCCAAAGCAAAGCATTGGTTTCAAAAGAATTTTTGCCCAGCAACACTATTCTCATTGATTCCTGCAATCGAACACTGATCTTAAGACTCAAACAAACAAACAAACGAAAACCCAATAAGTCCACAGAGGGGCCTGGTTTACAGCTTGAGCTTCACCCTCCAGACAGGCCCGGGCAGCAGTGACCCACCTGAAGCTCTTCCATGAGAGGACCAGGCAGGGGCCCTCCCCCCACAGCCTCTTCCTGGACCACGTCCTCCGCCGGGCGGCCGGGGCGACAGCGCCC
Organism: Gadiculus argenteus; assembly: GCA_900302595.1. NCBI lineage: Eukaryota > Metazoa > Chordata > Actinopteri > Gadiformes > Gadidae > Gadiculus > Gadiculus argenteus. The sequence goes on along the minus strand of OMLJ01051068.1, from coordinate 14,976 downwards.
CCCCACGGGTCCCTGGCCCTCCCCCTCAGGCCCCTGCAGAGAGACATGTTCCCCATGAAGGTAAGGCAGAGGCAAGAACCCTAAAGGCTCAGTTATGGGTCCGTGTTGACGCAACGCAAGGACCTATTATGTCCTTGCGGACCCTCCTTGCATCCACCGCAAGGGCCTGACATGCGCCTCCCAAAAATGGTAACCTTAGCGTCGAGGCAACGCAGTAGCAGGGGCTGTGATTGGTCCGCTCACTAAAACCAGACGCAGAGCCAAAACAGGTTTGCGCCTGCGTTGAAGCATCTGCATGGTCAACCTCAAACCTTAAGCATTTTAGGGACTTGATTCACTCAAGGAAACATACAGGAAGACTGTAGACATGGGGAATCGAACCTAGTCCCTTTGGGTTAGGAACCAAACCCCCTGGCCAGAGTCCATCCTGCGCATTAGATATGACTTGCCGGTGGTGTGTAAGATGTCCTGAGGCTGCTTCTACTGACAACATGAACCCTGTATTTCTGTGGTTCCTCAGGAGATCGACGACGCCCTGCTGGGGAACCTGAGAGAAAGCCACGTCCTCCACCACGACGAGAACCTGGACTGGAACTGGGATCTGGTGCAAACCATCCTGAAGGTTGTGCAGAACGGCCAATAGTATTAATAGCTCTTTCGTAATCTGTGTATTTCTTCAGACGTAGTCCCCAGATTGTAATACTGCTAAGTTTTTTCATATTTTTACTGTTTATCTTTATTGTTTTCTATATTCTATAGTTATATATACCAGTATATATATTATTGTCTATATTTGTGCCAGTTGTAAATGTTTACAATATTTTGCCCTCTGTTTTGTGATTTTTTTTATCTTTAGTGGCCGAATGTTAAACTGCAAAACAATCGGGATGACCATATACACAAGTGAGTATGAACAAGTTGTACTCCTCAGGTACTTATCAAACCCCTCCTCAAACAGTGATTCAGGAACAGGTAGGTGTCTTGCCCAACGGAGGACCAACAGGAGGACGAGCATACATGGGGAACGAGCAGTAACCACTACTCTATCCTGCCCCTTCTGTTCTATCCTGCTGTTTCCCTTTAGGTTTGTGAAGAGGCTCCTGTGGTTCTTCATGCCCAGCAGTGAGCTGTTTGTCTCCATGAAACCCGACCACCCCAGGGCCAGACAGACCACTGTGGTCGGCTGTGAACTCATCAAGTTTCTCCTGGACTCGGAGGAGGTTGGTTCAAACTGTTTGTCTGCATTTTGATGCGTCACAGCCTGTGTTTACGCTTTTTTCTTCATATCTAGTAATTAATCACCTTGGTCTCCCCCCGATACAGCATTTTTTATCTCATCAACTCATGTATGAGCTAATCACTTATAGGCCACACCCAAGTATCTTTAGCCCAACCAGAGTAACCTTTTTTCACAATAAACACATCTATACAACTGTGTATCTCTACAACTAGAACATTTTGTGAATAAACACTTTTATTATGAAATTGAGAAAATACCAAATAGTACCAATGACTCTTCCACAAATAGATAGCCAGAGTTTATACCGAAGAAGTTTCAAACTGCCAATGTCAGTTCAACAGGCCTACTGAAACAGTGTGATCATTACTATTATACTAATTCAATACTATTTCAAATAAAGACTTTGATAAAACCAGTAACAAGACTATAGAGTATTTCAATGAAGAATTGTATTTCTAAAATGAATGATTGACTTTAATGTAAACACTTGCTATCTCCTCCTCTCTTCTGTGGAACCCCTCCCAGGAAGGGGATGTCTATCTGGAGCACCTGACCAAAGACATCGTCCAATGGCTGTACTCCTCCGCCGGGCCCAAGGCTGACAGCAGTGGTAGTAGTAGTAGTAATGGTCTCCATGGCAATAAGCTACTGCTGACCACACTCAGTCAGTATTACTTCCTGTTCCTGGGAACCCTGTCAGCCCATCGCCATGGCGTCAAGGTGTTGGAGAAAGGGAGCGTCTATCAGTGGTCAGTGGGTCAGAGTTGTTATTATTAAAAGTATTATAATCATTATTATTTACCCTGTTCTCAACCTCCCTTTAGACCGATAGTCAAACCCTCTCCAGTCTAATAAGTTGTTCATCGTTATCTAATTGGAATGTCATAAAATGTTCTAATCTATATAAATTATGATCTATGATGTAATATAATTGTATTACTTATACTATATACAATATACTGTATATATTATTTTTATATACAAAATCTTCTTCAGCATTTGCTTGCTCTTTTGTTTGCTTGTAAAGCCCTATGTCAACGTTGTTTATATAAATGACAGTGATATCTTTAGAGAGCAGCAGTGAGTCTGACCTCAGTGCATGGTGAGCTAACGCCCCCCCCCCCTCACAGCCTGCTGGGCCTGTGCATGCAGAGGAGCCAGGAGCACATGGTGAAGCTCACTGTGTCCACGCTGGACTTCAGCCGGGACGGTCTGGCCCGGGTCATCCTCTCCAAGGTCCTCATCGCCGCCTCCGACGTAAGCACCTCCTGCCGCTACGGAGCGTGATGACGGCCCACCAGAGTGGTGTTCTAGAGCCGTTCCCTGTGTGCCATTGACAGCGTAGCAGCAGAACAGGCTGGAGTCGAGCCCCGGGCGCTAGTGGGCGTCTCGCCTTCAGCGTTGACTTTAGGTCCTCATCCTCATCCTCATCTTCATCCGCTTATCCGGGGTCGGGTCGCGGGGGCAGCAGCTGAAGCATTTAGGTGACTTGACTTTAGGTGTAACCACTGAATTGGTCAATAAGTCCCTCGCGGACCACCTCATATGTAAAGGGTAAAAAAATGGATAAATACACAAGCAGAGGCTGAGCAAAGAGTGCCAGCGCCCCTTAGTAAACAAACATTACTTTAGAAAGGCCATGGCCAGTGGGACGGAAATGTCAGCAAGGCTACTTCTGCTCCCGGTGTGTTTATTTAGCCAACACAAAGTAACGTAAAAACATCAATGGAAAACACTACAAGGGAAAACATATGATGGAATGCCAAACCACACTACTTGTGAAATAATAACAGAATATTTCAAATTGATTGTTTTTTCTACTATTACATTTAAGTTTATATTGTAAATTAAAAGAAACAAAATGCTACGTACCACCTGTAGTGCTCTGGGTTGAAACGCGCTAAGTATCTGAGCCAGGAGGCTGTGGGTGGTCGTGTTGTACGCTGATGATGACGCCCTACTGCCCCCCCACACAGAGCTGCCGGCTCTACGCCACCAGGCACCTGCGGGTGCTGCTGCGGGCCAACGCAGAGTTCTTCAGTAACTGGGGCATGGAGCTGCTGGTCACCCAGCTGTACGACCGCAGCCCGGCGGTCCGGCTGGAGGCCCTGGATGTCCTGGATGAGGCCTGTGAGGACAAGGTCAGGGGTCATGACCTGGGTGAACCTAAACAAAAAACCTTTGGGTCACATGGTTCTCTGAGTGAAGAGACCATCTCTCTGATCCTGTACATATGGAATATGTAACGGAGTGGAGAGATGGTCTCGATACGATAGAGAACCTTTAGTCCTTTAGTTAGTTTAATGGTCTGAAATAAGAATTAATCATGGTTCGAGATTTATATTTTTGTCAAGTGCAACATGGTAGGGGTGGAATTATTTTGTTGCATGCATTCCTACAACAACATAAAAAAAAAGATTGAATTGAGGAATAGATTAAATAAATACAATGTACAGGAATGTACAATGCGATTATGGCGGTACCTTACGTTTTGAATGATGGGTTCACATGTGAACTAGAAGAAGGATTTGCTGAATGCCTCTTGATCTCAGTAGAGTAAATTGCCTATCATAGTTTTCTTATTGTACTTTGCCCATTTGTTGCTTTGTAAAATAACGTATGTATGTTTGTGATTCTCCAGGCCAACCTTCACGCGTTGGTGGAGTTAAAACCAGCTGTCTCACACCTTGGAGACAAGGGACGACTGCTGCTGCTCAGGTTCCTTACTGTTAACATACTATTAAAATACTTTAACTACTAACGACAAGCCATGAACCCACTGCTGCTCCTCACGTACCCTACTGTTAACTGTTAACCTTACTGTTTTTTATGAAAGGTTTTCACAAAAATGACATACCGGTATATTAAAACCAAACTCAAAAATAAGATATGACAATTACTCCCAGATGGGAAATGTACAGATGAGATATTATTTAATCTTTAAACCAGCTCCATTTCTGTGTTCAGGTTTCTGTCCATTCCAAAGGGGTTCTCCTACCTGGAGGACAGGGGGTTCATCACTGGGGAGCTGGAGAGATGGCACAAGGTGGGCTCCCACCTGGACTTAGGAATGCATTCCATAATAACACTCTGTGTTACTCATGTTTCCCTCTCTCGCTGTCCGTCTATCTGTCTGTCTGTCTCTCTCACTCTGACATTCTCTCTCTGTATCTCTCGCCCTCTTCCTCTCCATGTCTCTCTCTTTCTCTGTTGGATGTTTCCCACTCTGTCTCTATCTCTCTCTCACTCTGTCTCTCACTCGCTCTCTGCGTCTCTCTTCATCGCTCTCTTTCTCTGTGATGTTTCCCACTCTTATCTCTCTCCATCTCTGTGTCTCTCACTCTTTCTCTCTCTCTCTCACTCCCTCTCTCCCTGTGTACAGAAGTATAACCTCAAGTACGTGGACCTGATCGAGGAGCAGCTGAACGAATCTCTCACCACCTACCGCAGGCCCGTCCTTAACCGCAGCGGTCCTGCACGCTCCAGCGCCTTGTGGTTCGTCGTTGGGTCTGTTCTGGGAGGTTTTGTTTGTGGTGTCACGGCCACTGGTTTCCCGTCAGCCATGTCATCATAGATGACATTATTCAAGGAAAACCAAATCCCCCTTTTTCAGCTAGCCCACGCACATCTTCCGGGAGTGACTTGAACTATTTTGTTTATCTTGGAGCGGGTCGTTTAATGGACATTACTTGGAAACCCAATAGGGCCAATAACAGGAAACACAGCCTGGGAACCAGATTAATCTGCAAGCTCATGTTTTATTTGCTCTGGATGGCAAATCACAACAGTTGATCTAATATGGGGCGGGTTTGATACGATGACTGTACAGAGGATCGCCCTATAGGAGAGCCATGTTGTAGGTTGTAGGTCTATCCAATCGCTTCTGGAGGCATTAACGTCTGAGCCCTTTAACGCACTTTGAAAATAGAAAACGACCTGAGAGGTTCTAGACAAATACGCATCTGGCGTTGGTTAGTCATGCAATAGCACGTGTTTAAACCATAGAGGGCGGTTATGAGTCCATATCCACGTATTATCCTACGTTCTTTAAAACTTTCAGCATGTAAGTTGAGGCTTGGACTAGGATCATTCCACAGCATTAATACGTAACTCACTTCTGCCTTCTATCTAAGTAGTTTTAGGGTTTGGGGGTTTCTTTGAAATCTACCCGTCGTCATGATTCTACTTTCTCTTCACCACCAGGGTACAAAGACCAGCCGTCTACCCCCCTGTTCATCTATACGGCCAGTTGGTCCAAGACAAGGCAGGCTGCCAGCTACTGGAAGCACAGGTTGGTTTTGGCTGTTTACCATCCGGTCAACTAGCTCATGGTTTTATCCAACACGACACACAGTGAATTCAGATACATGGCATTGCCTTTGCTCCCCTGGTTAAGTTTAATCTTTCTTATCTTATCAACAAAAACAATCATAAATCTTAACCATCAATCAATCAATCAATCAATGTATTATTTAAAGTGCAGTCTCACCATCAAAATGGTCTCAGAGCACTTCTGGGAAAAGCCATCAATACATTGATAAAGCCATCAAAATGGTCACATAACATTTCTGGATAATAACAAAAATACATTGATAAAGCAGAGTGATACGTACAGAGTGATACGGACAAAAACAGTACATCGACAATATTACCGGCTGATCTTTTGGTGGGTGGAATAACCAAAAGACCAGCATCAGCAGAGCGGAGGGGGGTGCAGGGGACGCAAACAGTGCAAACTTCATGTTTTTAATATAGGTCAAAAGTACACAACAAAAGTGGTTCTCCTTTAGCAGTGTATTTCAGCTATTTAATTGTTTTTACAGGATCTATTTTAATTGTATTATTATTATTGTTATTTTGCTGCAGAATGTGCTTCCCGATCTGAGCTCGGTGGTTCGATCCCCGGACCTGGACAAATGGGAGGGCATCAAAACACTGAAAGCTGCCCTCTGGGCACTGGTAAACCTTAGTGCTGCTGTCCATACATACATCCACTTAATTCATAGTGGGTCTGGATCGATTGGATACCAGAAATAAATAAATACCAATAATTTGTTACAAATGTCTGGTCATTTCTCTTTATATTTGTTTATATTTATATACTATCTTTGTATATTTGCTAAGTATAGTATAGATTCAATGACATCTAAGCATCAGACTTAGTTTCATTAGTGTAAATGTTGATTGGGTCATCTAAACCGTGAACATAGACCATACTTGTTGTCCACTACAGGGCAACATCGGCTCCACCAGCTGGGGTGTGAACCTGCTTCTGGAGGAGGGCGTGGTCCCTGAGGTGGTAGCGCTGGCCCAACACTGTGAGGTGCTGTCCATCAGAGGGTAGGAACTTCACTTCACAGCCTTTCACAGCCTTGCCATGATTTACATTTACCATCACCAACACCAACCCACCCTATAGGATTCCTCTCAATATTTGGGGTATTTAATTTACTGCATGTATCTGTGGTAACTAATGAATGTTTTGTCATTCAGCCACTACTGGACACAACTCAGAGCAGTGAATTACAGTGAATTCAGTGAAAACAGTCATTAAGCAGCAGGTAGGGGTAAAGGTCACAGGACACACACAAATTTTGGTCACAGGTAGATTATCGCTGTTCCAATCCAGAACCAGTTGGCCAGGAGTCCAAAACCATCAAGGGACTAAACCCCTATCCGGGGACTAAACCCCTATCCAGTTTAAATGCAGAGACCAAATGAAACGATAAATATATAATGAAGAATTGGTTGCTTTTTATTCCTAAAATGAATTATTGACTTTAATGTATCAATTTATTATTATTTAAAGTGCAGTCTCACCATTGAAATGATCTCAGAACACTTCTGGATAATGACATCAATACATTGATAAAGCAGAGTGATACGGACATAACAGAGTTGACTGAAATAGTGAGAGGAAAACAACAAGTTACAGCAAGAATTGACTTCAATAGTGAAGGAGGACAGCAGGTTACATTCCATAGTGCTTTGAGAATAAAACTGATTTTAACATGGATTTAAATGTAAACATAATAATGTATAAAAATGTCTGTTCACATTTCACACGGTTTATGCTGCATCTATTTATACATGAGTTATTATTACTACCGTTACCGTATATATATATATTCTTTTTTATTCTAATTAGTACAGTATTGTAGTTTATATTTCCTGTATTTGAGTGTAAGTTTATCTTGGTTTATTATATTGTGTTTCTTTATACTTTTCTTTTTTCTTCTTTTTTTTTATTGCACTGTTGGAAGGAGCCTGAGCATCTTATTGCCAGCGACTGCTTTCCTAATTGTTGTGTTTATGACAATAAACCATCTTGAATCTTGAATCTTGAAACCATGTACCCCCCTGGCCTCTGTGCGGTAGGACGTGTCTCTACACGCTGGGCATGCTGGGTAAGACGCGGCGGGGCTGTGACGTCCTGAAGCAGCTGGGCTGGGATGCCGTGTGCCACAGCAGGCTGACCCCCTGGCCCCTGGTGCCCCAGGAGGTGCACCGCCAGACCCAGGCCTGTGACACCCTACCCCCCCTTTCCAGGATGCGCAGGCCCCCGTCAGTGTCCCCACGGACCCGGCGCTATAGTGAGGGGAGCCAGCCCAAGGACCACCACGGTAAGTCTGGGGGGCTTGGGTCTCATGGTTTGTATATTAGTGCAACTTTTTCAGTCGTTAGATTAGGATTTGATTACTTTATTAATCCCAGATGGGAAATTTGGGATGACGATGTTATTGAATGATAATGAGTGAGTGTGTCATAACTGGATTAACGATCAAATATTAGTGAAATCCAACTAGTGGGCTATCACCAATGCCGCATTCTGATTGGCTGAGCTACTAGTAGGCTATGGGCCCCATTTTAACGGTCTGAAACGCAAGTCTGAAGCGCCAAACGCAAGTAGCTTTGTGGGCGGCTCTATGGCGATGTTGCTATTATGACGGCGGATAAATTACTTTTGCGCCTGGCGCAAATCTAAAATAGGTTGGTCTGAAGTAGCTTAATTACCCGTAGGTTCTGGGCGTAACGTGCAATAGACCAATGAGAGTTCTGTCTCCCATCCCCTTTAAGAGCCAGCGCATTGAAGTTGACGAGTTGATATTTGATACAAAAACAATGGTGGCTGCTTTTAAGCTCATTATTAGAAAAATCTATTGTATTTACTGTCCTATTAGTTGTATTTTACTAAAACAATTGTCCCTCTCGCCCTCATGGGCTATTGAGTCATAGCCCATTCGACCTAATTGTTAAAAAGACATATACAGGATACCCAATGAAGGCCTACTATGATATAACTGCTAAAATGGGTGTCTGATTGTCAAAAAAAAAGGTCATAATATGAAATACGCCCACTTGTTAGATTGTTGTATAATGTACAGTTAGAAATGTTAAAGCATCACTATGATCAGGTTTGAAACCAGGCTACTTTACGTAGATGATGTGTTCATCCCAATAGAGGAGCAGGGGAGGGAGCGCAGGGGGCCCCGACCACATTCAGTTCCTCATAAGACCCCAAGGATGACCTTCAAGGGCCCCCCCGGGGACCCCCCTCCGCACCCAGAGGGCACAAATACAGGCCCTACTGCGGGACCCAGCCGCGACCCCCTCTGGACAGCCCAAGAACAGCTCCCCATCGGGGGGTCAGAGGGAACCTGTCTGCTGCCCTGGGCTGTGGAGCCGGGGGTCCCTGGAGACCCCCGAGAGCGAGGGGAAGGGGACTGGTCCTCGGGGGCCCAGGTGAAGTTGAACACCGCCATGACTGGCGGAATTGTGACGGGTTCCACGGAGACTGTGCCCGCGAGTTTCCAAGGTCTCCAACCCGGGACCACCGTCACCACCACCGCCCAGAACAACGTCGTCCAGACCCCGCAGCCAGACCCCCCTCGACCCTACTCCGCCCTGCAGCTCTCCAGGTACAGGTCCACGTCGCTGTTCACTCCCGGCCCCTCCGGCTCCTCCTCGCTCCGTCACACCAAGTCCATCAAGGGGACTTCGGTCTCCGGGACCCTTCTCGAGAATTTCACTCACTCCACCTCCTCCTCCATCTCCTCCGCCACCTCCCCCTGGTGCTCTCGGACCCCCCTGCTGGCCCGGTCGGCGTCTCTGAGGCAGGCTAGCTCCCTGGACGCCCTGGGCTACGCCACCCTGCGGAGGCTGCAGCAGCAACGCATCCAGCCCTTCCTGGGTCGGGGCGAGGCGCTGACGTCCCTCGCCAAGGACGTGCTGTTCGCCGACGCCATTGCCATGACGACCGGACTCCCGGGCGCTAGGTTCACCTCGCAACGGTAAAACAAGAAGAGGTTTTTTTCGCCTTCGAACCTTGAGCATGTTGAATTTCCTTTCCTGGGATTCCTGGGAAGTATGACCCAATGATCACTTCTGTCCTTCTAGTCAAATCACCTGGGCCCAGTTTTTCAAAAGTAATCCAGTGGTATTTAGGATCACGGATTGGATCAAATCTTGGAAATGGGTTTTTCAAAGCAAAAGGGGGATTCCGAACTAAGATCAGATCATGTAATCCGATTTTACATTTGATCTAGATTAAACCTGCCCTTTGAGTTTTTCTAAACTTTTAACTCGGTTTGGGATCTATTTGATCCAAAAACAGGATTATCCTGATCCCATCGGAAGAGTCGATTCAGTTGGTTATCCTGAAGCATGGTATTTGGATCACAGTGATCCTATCCAATGTTCCTTTAAAAACTGGCATAAAAGTAAGATGGATCAGGTGATTCTGGATAGCAAAACATGGGATTTCCAAGTCCGGATCAATTTGATCCAGATTAAAAAAAAATTTAAACTGAATATCGTGACAATTTATTTTATTCACTGAATAAATTGAATAAAATGATTACATGAATGAATGCAGTACAAACCCTGTTGTCTGGCTGCAGGTTTGGAAAGACGATGAGGTTTGCGTCGTACCAGCAGGACCTGCTCAGCCCCATCAACCACGACACCCTGCAGAGATCCTCCTCCTGGCGCGCCAGGGCAACCGCGGACGGTCTCCATGGCGACGACTACATCGGCATCGCTTTGCCCGTCGACATCACCAACATGCTCCATGTAAGCGTTACTGCTCTTGTTTTTTATTAGATATTTGATGGGGCCATTTGCTGGACGGTTTCATGAAAAGCATTTTCGAATGTGTGTGAGCGAGTACATTTCTTAGAGTGGGAATTGAACCCATAACCCAGACACATTTGAAGGCATTGCGACATTGAGTTGAGCTAGACAGGACCACAGCCGTAGTTGCGAGTTAACAAATATTTTGTGGGCCAGGTCACGAATGCTAAATCCCCTTTTGGTCATTGGATTATAATGGATCAATTACAGCTTGACCCTGTAACCATTCTTTCCATAGCTTTCTAGTCTGGGTTCAGTCTGTTTGCTTATTAATTTGAATGCTTGTACTGTACATTTGACACTGTTTCATTTGTCTTTTTAATTTCCCTGATTGGATGTGAAGCCCTTTACGTCTTGATTCTGCAATGTTGAATTGACCGATCAACGTGTTCTGGTTTCTCAGATCAAACCAGTACCGTACTTCCAGAAGACATTGAGCCCACCAGCCCAGGACCAGTTCAACGATGAAACATCTGATGGTATGTTGCTTCTATTTTTCTTCTATTCTTCTTCTGTATTTGACTGATAACTCTTACAGAATGTACTAACTACTACTCTAGCTCTCTTTAAATAGAATGTTTATTTTCAGTATAAAACCAATCTTTTGTCAGGTGTCCGTTTTCGAGGGGGACCTGACAAAAGACACAACATGTGATACAACACAATACAACACAAATAAATCACAATACAACACACAACAAAAACAAATAGCATACATGGGTACAGTTACAGTTATACTAATTATGAAAGGACAAAAACAAACACACACACTCATCACGCACAGAGTCATTGATGCCTGTTTCTAAAGTAACTTACAATTAATTTAGATACAGGTTATTGACATAAACTATTGAACCAAATGTAGGTGTTCTGGTTAAAGGATGCCTCACAGGTACACTGAGGAAATTGAGGATTGAGTCATCGACTAATTGGTTTCATTTCCTCAGAGCCCGGTCACATGGGTCACCAAGATGGTGTGGACTCCCAGCTCGGTTCTACGGAGCTCCACACGAAAGAACCACAGTCGCCAGTGAGTCCAGACACTGGCCTGAAGGAACACAGCGATGACAACTGCCTTTACTGTTCTGGTCTCTCTGTGCTGGGCCTGAAGTCTCAGAATTGCGGTCCAGGTGAGATATATTATATATATATATATATTGTATTTTACCATAGTTTATTCTGTTTATTTTGTACATAGATTAATATCGTATTCATATAGATGCATATTTTGCTGATACTCTTTAGATTTTATTATTGGTCTTATTGTTCTCATCTTTATTGTGATAGATTAAGTTATGTTTGTATTATTCCTTGATTATGATTATCATTGTTGTTGTCATCATTAATTTATCCGAAAGTATGCAGGTTATCTCATCTGTCAATTCTGATCAATTTCTAAGCAGAAATTCAACAAGGGCACAGACTCAAGTTTTGCCGATCCCTAACGTTAGAGTGGATGTTGATGAGGATTATGTGTTGTCTCAGACCTGGTGGACGGGCTGTTGTTCTCTGAGTGGTACAGTACCTCGTCCACCCACCTGGAGGCCAGGCTGTCAGGTGTGTCCGGCACCACCCTCTCCCAGGGCTCAGGAGGGAGCGGCCACAGTGCGGAGCTGGTCCTCGGTGAGGTTTCTTCAAGCTCTTCTGTGGTCCTTCTCAAGGTTCCCTCCTTCGGCTTTGGGGGGTTTATCCTTAGCATTCACAGGCAGTACATATTGTGGGCCTGTGAGCCCTTTGAGACCGTAATAACGTAATATTTAGTATTTTCTGGGACACTTTTCTCCAAAGTGACTATACAGAGAACTAGGTATAGTACATGTCATTAATGAGCAGGTAATCTTGTTCAAGGAAAGCGCTTTACACATGGGGATCAAACCCAGTACCTCAAAATATCCCTACACTATGCTGCCCACCACTGTGATAACTGTAACTGTGATAAAAGAGCTGTACAAACCAAGTTGAACATTTTGACAAATGTAGCTTTTGCCTTAACAATCCAATTACTTATATTGTATATAGAATTTCTTTCATATTGTTTTCAGTCGTTTTTTATCCTTCTTGCAGTTGTATTGTTACCTTTTTCCTTTGTACTTTCTGCTGTGACACCTTCGTCTGGGATTAAGTCATCTTTTCTTAACCCTTGATTTCTTGACTTTGAGGATCACTTTAATAGATATGGTTCTCCGGACTCAATTTGTTTCTCCTCGTCTCTTGTGTGGGTCCCTGGGGGCCAGGCGTGAAGTCCATCCCAGAGAATGGCCCCTCTAGCGGGGTGCTGCTTAGGAAGGAGGTGCTTCGCCTGGTGGTTAACCTCAGCTCCTCCGTGGGAACCAAAGGCAACGAGTCCAGCCTCCTGAGGTAGGAACAGAGACTCTGTGTTATACAATAGTATAGTGTCAAGTGTTAAACTATAGTATATATTCATACTGTTCACATTCACAATATATCTTTTTACTGTTCACATTCACAGTATACATTTTACTATTCACATTCCTGTGTATCTTATTAATGTTCTCATTCACAAGTGTTGTTCTTCTTCAGTACTGTTGTTATTTTGGGACTTTCCGATCGCCTCTGATGCAATTTTTCCCTCTGTTATTAATTATTAATTATTTCGATTTTCGATTCAGAAACATTTGTTCAATTTGAATTACAAACTATAGAAATATTTCACAGTGAACAAAAATGTCAAACAATCAAAGCTAGTGACTATCCTTTATGGACACTTTGATTTTATGGGATAAATCAATATGTAAACTTCAGTGGTGTATATCAAGGATAGGCGTTGTATACTACTAACACTTCCAGCATGGATGTATGGACCATGGATGTATGGTATAGGGGTCCCCAAATGTTCTACATGCTATCCATATGTAAATACTTTTGGTCCAAGACCCACCCCCTTTTTGGCCCAGGACAATTAAAGGTAGTGTAGGCAATTGAAAGAAACCAGCAATAGTAAGCTAAATTTTGAAGGCAAAGCAACCAAAAATATCCCACCCCTCTTTTCAGGCCTCCCTCCAAAGCCCCTCCCCCAAAACACATGACTACTAGCCTTGTGGAACACTCTGGTCATGCGCAATGAGCACATGGGAACAGTATGCGCAGGTAGCCAGATTTAAATCATTTGACAGGCTTATTACAGGCCTTCGACAGCCAGAGATACCAAATGTTTCCTTTGTCAGAGCATTTGATTGATTGATTGCTGTTGGAGATGTAAATAGATTTCAACAAATATGACAAAAAATAATGTTATATTAAATTGCAAATAAAATAATAATTCCTTACCTTTATCTTTTATCTATGTGTGATTCATCAGTACAGTATTTCTCTTCAAAACATACTGTTGATCCAATAAAACTGATAAGACGGTATACTTTATTTTTATAGTAAGTTATATGGGCCTAATGTACATACTCCCCACTCCCCAAGTGGGGAGTGAGGTGGCCCACATAAAGGGGATGACCCACATAGGGGTCCCGGCCCATTGTTTGAGAACCACGGGGTAAAGACTGGCACCAGCGGGTGACTTATACCTGAGAGGGTGTGTCTCACCCTGACAGGATCAAAGAGAAGTTCCCCCACGCCTTCGAGGACGTCTGTCTCTACTCGGAGATCTCCAACCTGATGGCTCACCACACCTTCCGCCTGCACGCCCGGCGCTTCATCCAGGAGCTCTTCCAAGACGTCTCCTTCCTGCCGGTCAGTAGGGAAGCACACAAGCCTCAGAGTTTGGCTGAATTCCAACCGTAACTCTGCGTTGGTGTGTCACCCTGAATTCTTAAAGTATCTCTGCGTTTGCTGTTGCAAGAGGATTGCGACAGAAGGGTTAAACGCGTTTAAAGTGGTTTGGATCTAAAAAGGAACTTGGCACTAAATTAAGAAAGTTAATTCCCTAAAAGGCTGGTCGGATGACATATTATGAGAAAGGACAAAGAAAAAAATGATTCAGTCTTTGGTGTTTCGATTTAGATTGGATTCAGATTTGTTTTTAAATGACGTGGTCTTTCCTGTAGCTTTATGAAGAGGCAGAGGGCGTGCTGTCTGCAAGAGAGAACTCAAGCTGATCCAACCTCCTTGGGCCACACCAAACTTTCACTTCCCATTCATCGTCCAGCAGCGCCATCATTGACCGGATCTTTGCACAGTAGAGCGGGAGACTGCAACCGGATCAAACACCAATAAGACCACCAAGCCTGTTGTTAAACTGTCAGTATCTACTGCTTTGTATAGGGATGTTAAGCAATGAGTTGACAATAAAACACTAAAACACATTTTCTGTTTCCCTAGATTGTTATTAATCAAAGTGTTACAAAGGATTACAGTGTATATTAAAGATGACATACATTTAATATGTTGAATTTGGCCCTTGCCTTGAAATATAATAATGACAGAACTTGTCTGTCAGTTATTATATTATAATAGTGTTGTGATCATTTGATGCATCATTTCTGTACAACATCACAGACATGTATGTGAATAATTATGAATTGTGTGTGTGTGTGTGTGTGTGTGTGTGTGTGTGTGTGTGCGTGTGCGTGTGCGTGTCTGTGTGCGCGTGCGTGTGCGTATGAATCTGTTCAGCGAGACAATGAAAAATAATG
>OMLJ01051067.1:0-19207 GCA_900302595.1 Gadiculus argenteus | reverse complement strand
CCAGCTCCCGCCGCATGCCGTCGTTCTCGGCGCCCAGCCGCTCCACCTCCCGCTGGAGCTCCTTCTTCTGCTGCTCCAGGGCCTCGCGCTGGGACACGCGCTTCACGCGGCAGCTGGCGGCGTAGCCCCGGTTCTTCAGGGTGCGCCGGCGCTGCTTCAGCTTCTGCACCTCCTCACGGGACAGCCCACGCAGGTGCAGGTTGAGCTCGCGCACCGACAGCGACATGAGCTCGCTGTCCGACAGGATGGGCACGTTCTCCCCACACTCCCTCTTCACCTGTGGGGGGAACAAAGAGGAGTGAGGATACTGGGGGAGATAAGGGCGGCACTGTGGCGTTTCTGGTCTGATGGACACAAGGCTGAAGCTATTAGGGACGACAGGGAAAAAAGGCCTTCTTTTCATATTAGTACATAATAATAATATTCTTATAATAATATGTATTATTATTATTATAACAATAAAATAGTAGTAAAAAAAATTTAATAGTCAATAATAATTGTAATAAACATAGTAAATATTAGCACAGAATACAACATAAATACAATTTAATTTGATCCAGGATCTGGATTGGATCGTGCGAAAGTTGCAAATCATGCTAGCAGTGTGCTAGAGCGTTGCAGCCTTTAAACAAAGACGCTCCGCTATTGATTGGAATGTTAAGCCTTCCCAGTGCGGAGAAGCTGATGTCATCACCTTTTTTTCCCCCCTCATTTTTTCCCTTTTCTTTTTTCAGTCGTAGAGGAAGTCATTGTTTTTAGATTGTGATGTTTTAATAACTACTCATTATTATTTTTGTTGCCCTTTTGGGCGTAGTTTGGTCTTTGTTCAATTATGTGCCTCGAACCAAAACCACAGTTCAACAGGGGGGGTTAAACATACGATTAAAACACTGGAGGTGGAAAAACTCTTCAAAGTGGCTTCAACATGAGCCGAGCACATGTTGAAATACCACAGCGCTGGGAGGCCCTCTCTTACCTTCAGGGCTTTGCTATTTCTCTCAGACGTCATGCTTTCACCGTTTCTCCCCCCGTCCAGAACCCCGTCACAGATTCAGACAATCTGCAGAAAATGTAAACGAAATGTTATGACATGTAATGACGCTTAACAAGCAACCCCCTCCCTATCGAACATGACATTTACAAACCTTAAAATATGCGTTTCTGTATGTGTGCGCATACATTACAAAAAAAAATAAAAGAAAAAAAAACCCCAGATTCGTCATGCTGGTCACAAAAGTGTCATTTGGTTCATATCTGCTTTTATACTAAAAGGAGAGAGGATTTGAAAGCAGACTGAGTGTGAGGGGGAAGTGTGTGTGTGTGTGTGTCCGCCCCCCTTGTGTTGCTCAAGGCAGGTGTTGTTCCCTAAACACTTCCTCTTATCAAGAAGAATAACCAACAACTAAAGTACAGCCGTCTCCCCATGGCTACCCGGAAAGCAAGTCATCTTCTATTGATGCTCTCTTTAACACACTGCCCCCGATTGTTCATGTCGCACAATGGGCCTTGTGATTAATACTTATTACCCATTGTGATTGTAATAGTAGAGGAGGCCCTTAACCAGTCATCCTACAATGATGTGAATCTTACTAGAACAAATAAACATTCACATTTAAAACCAGATCTAACGCAGATGACAACTACAGCAATATCATTAGAAATACATATATAAAACAGCTAAAATGCAACGTTGTAAAAGTTTAAACTCCGGTTTTTGGTCAATAATATAGGCTACATATTTCTGGCACATGTATGTAAAAGCTCCATAGTCAGCGTTAAGGTGCAGTCATCGTGTTCCTCCTTACATTGTTTAAATCCCCTCCCTGCTTACACAGGCCAACGTGTTGACATCAAATGCTCCGTTAGTCAAGTGGAAATATAATTTCCCTGAAAAAGCAAGTGGCCCTTTTGTTTCCAGCCGCCACAGTCCGACCACGAGCAGCGGGGTTGTAAAGCGACGTGCCCGTTTCTAAAGTCAGCGTGATTCAGCAGTATGCACTCGTCCGCGCCACGAGTGTCCTTGGTGTCAGACCATGTAGCTTCAAGAAATCGTGTGTCGATCGCTCCCCGTGATCGATAATAACATCCGAACACACAACAACACGCCGTTTATTTGCTTTCATCGTGAACGTAGTAGGGGGTTTCGAGAGCTACGGACTGTGACCTGACAAAACACAACATGCCAAATGATTGTGACAAAAGGCGATCCCTACAACCGTGGTTGAGGATAACACAACGGCGTGTTAAATAGCTTTGTGATCGTTGGCTAATAAAGATACAATTGAACACGTTGGAAGCCAAATTGCAAACATGAAACAGGACATTTGTTAAAAAAAACATATCCACCCATGTCCTTATAGGGAGAGGAGATGGCGAGCTGGGGGTAGCATGCTAAACTGGGCTATAGTAAACAGCAAGTACGCAGGACATCCATTTTAGCAAGCTTTTAAAGAAATCACAATTAAATATATTTAAATACACAGTCACTCCATATTTCGCCAAACATTCTGTTATTTTATCCGGCGTGTGTTTGTTGAATATTCACCCTCAATTAAAACCGTAATCGGGGGAAGTAAGCACAATATTTTGACATATTTGCTTAGGCTGGCTAAAAAACATGCTACTAGCACCTTAGCATCAGGGGGTGCTAGCTGGCTAAAGCAGATTAAAGCAAACAGCTGCCTACTCACTTGTCCTTGGTTTCAGATATGCGGTCGAGTAACAGTGGAGACGGTTATGGCTGTCAATGTAGAAGGAATCGATACGTTATCCGAATACAGCTCCGCGATGTATCTGCTCGGTCGAAGCAAGTCTAGCGACAAAATGTCAGTCCGCCTTTTCCCGGAATTACTCTGCTCTTTGAGGTTGGATTCTTTCATTCATAAAAAACACAGCAACAATGACGTAAGGCCTGAGGAATGAAGGCGGACCATTTCCGCCCCCACAGCGTACTCCGAAAAGATGTAAACAAGGAATCCCTACATCTCCAAAGTTTTCCACGACTATTCCCACTGTTTTTCATTTAGTTCATGCCCCGGATAATTTGTTTGCCTGCTAATACGACAATATGGTCTTTGATTATGGAGGGCCCTGCTAGGTATACACGTAAAAATGTTTTTTTAAACATTTGCGAATGCCATACAACATATTTTAAAATCCGTACCATCGTATTAAAAACAGATGTGCACCATAAAAAAGTTCACATGTACTATCTCACTATTTCATTGCGTGGGCCCTACTACACAATGTAGTTGTTGACGAAGCCCTGCTGTTTGGCCGCTTGTACGCTAGGGGGCAACATAGATTTAGAGCTATACTAGCATATGACCCTTAGCCCCGTCTGCTTCCAGCGCACATGCTCATTCGCCGGGTGACCTCAGTCCGTCGTAAGAGCAAGCCACTCAAAACTGTCATTTGGCGGTGTGGTGGTTAAATCATTCAACACTAACTATATCCACAACTGTTGCACCCCTTTTCGGCGACTTGCGACGCTGTCCTCGTTGCTGTTTTAGGTATTTAGAGAATACGTGATAACACTTAGTAATGCCTTCCATTGAAGAGCTCACCCCCGGTACTGGGCCTGTCGCAACTCGGCCCCCTGACGATGAAATTGAGGACGATGAAGATGAAGAGGTATGTAGTGATGAACCTTTAAGATACAACGGCTTCTTGAGTTACACCACAACGACGGCAATTTCTGGTCCAATCGAGACTGAGGTGTCCGTCTGGCCTGGTACTGTCCTCTTAATCCCGTAATGTAATGCGGTCCCATCTCTGTTTCCCCCTCTGACAGTTTGATGAAACACTAATGGAGAGGCTATGGGGTTTAACCGAAATGTTTCCAGATACTGTGCGCAACGTTGCTGATGTTTCTGCGCATTGCTCCGTCTCCTTGGTCAAAAAACTGTACAGGTATGTTCTTTCAAACAGTTTGACCCGATTGTGCACTTCCGTGACAGAACATGTAGCACAATTCGACTGTATGCTTGTATGGAGACTATTTAATCCACATATATATGATATGTTAAACTGTTATTATATCTTACTAAATTATCTGTTTACAGTTTCTCTCGCTCTGCCCTCTGGGTGGGCACTACCTCGTTCATGATCTTGGTACTCCCTGTGGTGTTTGAGACGGAGAGACTGCAGCTAGAGCAGCAACAGCTACAACAACAGAGACAGGTTGGTGTGCATACATACATGCAATCAAAAGTTCACTGTGTAACTGACAACCATCGTTTTATGAAGGGGGGGGGTGTCCTCCCAATGATTAAGACCCACGCCATCATTGTGATAACGTCTTTAGTACCACCATACTGCTGAGTATGATAATGAGCGATGTTGCATATGAAATGTGCCACCCACTGTTGCATTATACTATAGGTGTCTGGGATGACAAATAGGGTTGTGTCATGATGGACGATGTCATCGTCCATTGTGATGGCTGACCGACATCACGATGGAGAGCCACCATCGTGATGCCACGCCCCCACCCCTTGTTAGACACACTTATCCTAGTCTCTTCTATAGTTAACCTAAAAAGTTTGCAGGGTTTGCTCTGTAAATTAAATTGTTGAATATAACTAATGCATATGCACGATGGTGCATTTTAAATATGGTAGCCTATGCCAGGGACGTGACGTTAATTGTCCGCGATCTGATCGCATTTCTCGAGCCAGATTACACCATGCCATGTCGCCAAACTGTGCGGCTGGAGAA
The DNA here is from genome assembly GCA_900302595.1 of Gadiculus argenteus. NCBI lineage: Eukaryota > Metazoa > Chordata > Actinopteri > Gadiformes > Gadidae > Gadiculus > Gadiculus argenteus. The sequence goes on along the minus strand of OMLJ01051067.1, from coordinate 14,488 downwards.
AATGTAGAGTGAAACAACAGGCTCCCTCCGTGAGCTGCGGAGAAAGGTGCCATCACCATCGATGCTTGGACAGCGTTGACTACAAGTCGGGCTACGGGACAGAGACCGTTTCCTGACTGGGTTGTCCAGAGTGTGATCCTGTAGACCCGCTCAATACCAGTGAGGCACGCTGTGCCTCAAAATATCAGTTTTAGTGTGTATCATAAATGAAATGGTTTTATATCTTAAACAAAGTCTGTTGCAAAGAGGAGGCGCGCAGTAATGTTATCGTAAAAAAAATGTTAAAAAAAAATATTGTTAAAAGGCCAACGCCGACACAATTTGTCTATGTAATATGTTTTGCCCTTTGTAAATTGACATGAGAAACGAGTGAACGTAAACGTTCACAATCTTGCTCTATGCTCTGTGATATTTTGTTTATCATTATTTCTATTAACTTCTGCGTGGTGCACACGCAAGTGCTTATATAGATTGGTCGTCTGCCCGTCTTTTGCGCTGATCACACATGAGCAGATCTTGCACACAACCCCCCCCCCTCCCCCGACAACAACGATGTCATCGTCCATCGTGATGTTTAACTGTAAACATCGTCAACTGCCAATTTAGGGGACATCGCCCAACCCTAATGCCAAACCCTTGCTTGGCCTTGGACATTAAATGAACCACTGCTCAGACAGAGCTTCATCATCCCCATCACACACACACACACAACCACTGTAGCATTATACTATAGGTGTCCCTGAAGCCACCCCTCTCTTGGACACCAACCTCAAAATCAATGGCTGCCCAGAACAAGCCCCACACTGCACATTCACACCAACCGTGGTGTTATACTACAATAGGCCTTTCAAACATGCACTGTAAGTCATACATTCCCCGGGTAATGCCTGCTGGGGCGGGTATGAATCCGCTCCTCCGGAGTTTACCATGTCAGGTCCCTAGTGTAATTTCTGGAGAATTGGAGAGCGTGAGAATTCACAATGAGCAAGGAGGTGTGTTGATGATGTGTGGATAACATTTCTGTCATGCGACTTGTCCGATACCAGGAGCAGCAGAGAGTCTAGTTGTGTCATACTGTTATCATCTTGCCTGTATTTGTTCCACTTTTCTGTTGATATTGCCGATATGTCTAAATTAAAGAGTTGGTAGCCTCACCAACATCTTCAATGTGTTGTAAACACCGCGACTTCCGCTGCATGCTTTTTGCTTCACGTCCTGCCTCCTACATGCTCTATCCAGGTGCCACCCCTTGTCTAAAGTATACATTATGTGTGAACACATCTGATGCAGCTTATCTCTGGTTGTGTGTTGCATTTGTGAAAGGGCAACTCCGGACCTGAATATCCAGAGTTTAACTAGAATACATGTGTGGAAGGCCTATACGTTTCTGAAAAGCCAAACCTTCTCTTGGATGCCACTGTAAACTGCTGCCCAGATGTCTCCATGTCTGCATCCCAAGCAGAATGGAATGTTCACGTAGTGTTTTGGGGAGACTGGCAAAAGAACATAGGGTTTTACTCTGGTTTTCTCTCTATTAGGGTCTTTTCTGACTTTCCCTGTATGCTCCTTGTCTTCCAGATCTTGTTAGGGCCGAACACCGGGATGTCTGGTGGCATGCCCAGCATGATGCCCCCAGCCCCAGGGAAGATGTGACGAAAACAAGGGTCCCACACAAGCCCCAGAGCTGCTTCCAGCCGTCCAGAGGGGCAGCTCCAAGGAGACACTGACCAGAAAGGGAGAGAATCTAGGAATAGGTCTAAAGAGCAAAGGCTGCACGCTCAGAACATGACAACAAGTGCATTCCAGCATCCCTATTTAGCCGGTTGAATGGTACTTAACAAGAGGGAAGCGGGTCCTGATTGCCATGTCCTGAGTGTCGCAGTTAAATACGTCCCCCTTTGCCCCCCCCTCTCTCACAAGGTTCTGTTTACTCTAGTATCTTGCGTAGACTGATTTCCTGGAACAACGTCTCTGTTTTCATTTTATATATATATATTTACAACTATTGAAATAGTGTTCCCAAGGGACCGGGCGGTAATGGTGGATAATTGCAACAGATGGGGTTTAAAAATAATGTTTAGGGTTTACCAGATGTGTGTTTCAGTCTGAAGGACATCCATAGTTGTCTGAATCGTTATTCTTGCCATTGAACAACGCCTACATGTAAACTTGTGTCAAGAGATGGTCAGTGGAGACCTAACCTCCTGAACCAGAATCTGAGTGCTAGAAATTACACTTCCTGTTTCATGTCTTATCTCATGAGTTTGTGACATTTTACTGTATCTTCATAATTGGCTGTAGTCAAGAATGATTTTGTTTTTGTCTCTGTTCTGCATCAATAGATACCTGGAAAAATACACTTCTGGTGTCCATAGTAATTGATTGGGTATTTTAATATTAAGCCACAAGCAAGTTGTCTCCTGGAAATATGAAAAATATGTGATTTGATTAGAACTATTTTAGTTAGCGGTTGCACGGTAAAATGTTTTTCTATTTGTTAATCCAACACTAGCATATCATTTATTCTCAAAGACCAAACTCAAAGGGTGTATAAACGACTCTTAATAAAACCACTTTTGAACCGTCCTAAATGGTTGACTGATGCGTTCAAGACTGGATTAGTGTTTATTTGTTGTACAGAAAAAACTAAGCAATTGAATGCATACAAAGCTTGGGTAAATAAAAGATGCATGACTCGACGAATATAATATTCTTAATATGACATGTTTTGTCATCTGTTCATCCAAACCGCATGATTTGAAAGCACGTGATCACATTATTCCCGCCACATGAGTAGAACGAAACAATCAGACCTTGATTAGTTTTCGAGGAGAGAACTATTACAACATATTTGATACAGCCTATATTTAAAACGTACTTATTTGATTATTAATAATTCTTACTAATCGTTAGCGATATTGACAATTGATTTGTGGATGACATTTTAAAGCCAAGGACTTGAGGCTATAGGACAATTTCTCTATTTTATGCTAGTAAGTTAATTGGCTAAGCTAACACACTTGCCATTTAACAATAGCTTTATAACATCAACTATAAACCTATAACTAAGTCGGTATGAAGACTGGAGAGGATCAAGTTGTAGAAGAGGTTGCCTCTTTCGAAGATGAGGTAATTCTTAATATCGAAATCCGTCAAACTCATGCCTTTAATGTATTCATGTAACGTTATAATTTGAATACACAAAATAACCGTCTACATTCAATTCCTATGCTCCTTCTTACAAGGAGTCCTTTTTTCAAGACATAGACCTTCTGCAGAAACATGGAATTGTGAGTATAATTAGATAGCACATTAAAAAACAAAAAAAACAAGTCTATCCACACACACAACCACATCATTCTCCTTATATGTTATGTACAGAACATGGCCGACATTAAGAAGATGAAGGCCGTGGGTATTTGTACGGTGAAGGGCATCCAGATGACCACTCGTAGATCTCTCTGTAACATCAAGGGACTGTCAGAGGCCAAGGTGGAAAAAATCAAAGAGGCTGCTGGGAAAATGCTGGTGAGATAAACAGGAAAACTTGCAGCTCAAGCAAGTTTTGTCGTTGGTGCAGTGATATGTAGGGCCTTAGTCTTTGTTTTTACATTGTAGACAACTGGTTTCCAGACTGCGTTTGAGTACAGCACGAAGAGGAAGCAAGTGTTCCACATCACCACTGGGAGCCAGGAGTTTGAGTTAAGATTTGAATACTTGTTTTGTTTTTACTAGCTAAATGTATAAATGTCTCTGCCTACCTAAATAACGCTGAATGACGATATTGAGTCCTATCTTTGCAGTAAACTTCTGGGTGGAGGTATAGAGAGCATGGCCATCACAGAAGCTTTTGGAGGTGAGGACACAACGTGACACAACATACACTTTCAGAAACAAAACCATATCAACATTGTCAGCCAAGTCAAGTTTCAAATGCAGCATATTCATTTCATTTGCAGAATTCCGTACAGGGAAAACCCAGCTTTCCCACACTCTTTGTGGTGAGTCAACCACTTATCTCTGAATACATGAATGAAACATCAGATACGACTAATAATACTGCTACACTTTATTTGTGTAGTGCCTTTAATCTTTCAGAGCATTCCAGGACCCTTTGAATAATATATCCAAATATTTCAGGAGGAAGCAACCCATGAAATGATAACACATAAAAAAACAGACTATTTTCTTGCGGCCTAGTGACGTCTCAGCTGCCTGGGGAGGATGGCTACATGGGTGGGAAGGTCATCTTCATCGACACAGAAAACACTTTGTATCCTTACCCTGGAATATCCTTTGTCTCATCCAAAAATTGCTCTACACAGTAATTGTGATTTGTGTTGTGTTTGTGTGTCTGTCTCTCTGCTGTAACCCGATTCATTCTTGACCTGCTTCCCCGTTTGACCTGGCTCCAGTCGCCCGGATAGACTGAAGGAAATTGCTGAACGATTTAATGTGGACCATGATGCTGTCCTGGACAATGTTCTCTATGCTCGTGCCTATACCAGTAAGCAAAAACTTTAGCAATTGCAATTTTGAACATGTGTACATGTTAGTACTGGATGTAATGTACTACATGTATAATGCAAGTGCATAGCGATAGACTAACTGAACACTCTCCGGCTCTGCTCCTAGGTGAACACCAGATGGAGCTGTTGGACTTTGTTGCAGCCAAATTCCACGAGGAAGGGGGAGTCTTCAAGTTGTTGGTACATGAGAGGAAACTATCCAAATATATAATTCAATATCATTTATAGTTTACATGTTCATCTATCTTTACATTTCATCATTATCCCCTGCAATGTGGGTTCAGATAAGTCTTAAATGCATTATTATGTGATGTAGCAGTGAGTCTCTGGTTCCTCTGTGTCTCTTCAGATCATCGACTCCATCATGGCTCTGTTCAGGGTGGACTTCTCCGGACGTGGAGAGCTGGCCGAGCGACAGCAGAAATTGGCCCAGATGCTCTCCAGGCTGCAAAAGATCTCTGAAGGTCTCTTCTTCATTCATAAGAAAAAAGAGGGTTGCACAAACCTCAATGTAGTACATGGCCATAGAGAACCATATCAGCTCTATTATAAATGTTCATTGATAAAGCCACAATAGCCACGTACCGACCAGGCGTTTTCCCACTAGTGAGGTTTTGTGGGTGCAGTTTGGAGAGAGGATCCGCCCAGGATCCACCTATCAGGACTCTTACAGGGGCTCAGAAAGTCCTCCAGCAGAGGTAGTACTTTTCTGAGCCGCTCGTAGCTCGTCTACGCTCCGTTGATAAGCCTCTCGAACTTCCTTGTGGTGCGTACACAACGACAAGGGGAGCTAATGCGTTGGCGTAGCAAAAAAAAAAAGCCTGGGACTGAAAAAGTCTTGGTCAGTACTCGGCTTATCTGCTTAAATATTGGGCATAAAGGGAGAAGCTACATTGGCTCTGTGCAAATGATTTAAAAACACGATGGAAAACAATGACACATACACAGATCATGACCACAGAATTCAGTGTTTACTTTATAGATTTATTCATGAATTGAACTGCCAATGCCTGCCATTTTTTGTTTATGTTATTACAAATTACTTAACTGAAAGCAAACATAACGTATTTTATATTGTTAGGAACTGTATTGTATAACAGAAAACAGGTGATGACAGATCACCTCTTTATAATCAGAAATTAATTACAAAAGTAACAATGTAAAAAATTATGTTCATATTATTATTGCTATATATTTTTATTCATATTACTACATTAGTCTGTCACGCAGTCTGACGCATACCGGTAACTAAAAGTTTATGTGGGAGGCCATTGAAGCCCCATATGAAGGACTTAACAAACCCTGTTTGTATTGTAGCTCACTGGCTGATCTTGATTCCCTCTAGAGTACAATGTTGCAGTATTCGTGACCAATCAGATGACAGCTGATCCAGGTGCATCAATGTCGTAAGTACTGCTGCAGTATGTCTCAGTAAAAAACCTTGATTTTTTTCTACTTTGGCTCCTTAATGCCATTTTGAGTTGCCATTGAGTTGTTATTTTCTCACCATTCAGGTTTCAGGCTGATCCCAAGAAACCTATCGGTGGACATATCCTGGCCCACGCCTCCACCACTCGGATAAGCCTGAGGAAAGGAAGGGGGGAATTGAGAATTGCCAAGATATTTGACAGGTAATTGACAAGCCAAGAGCCTGTTTCAGTCAATCCAACAGTAATTTGAATGGTAATTCCTGCTGCTTTAGTACCTAAACTGTCTGATTCTATTCTTTGTTTGTCTTATTTATTGTAGTCCTGACATGCCTGAGAATGAGGCTACTTTTGCCATCACCCCTGGAGGAGTTAGTGATGCCAAAGAGTGAGAGAGTGTTGGCATGACTCAACGGATACTGAATACAATGACAGTGCTTGTTTCAAATATTTATGGCGTTAATATATCCTGTTTTTTATCTGTTATATTTGGATGTTGGATGAAAATATAGAAATGTATATTTATGATGTTTGCTGTTTGTATTATATAAAGAAGAATATATATTAATAAACTGAAAAAAGATGCAGAAGAATTTGTATTGTGTTGAAAAATCAAGGAAGAGCCAGTGAACCGCAGTAAAAACCGATTGTGATAGGAGTACAAGCCGACGGAGCCCTAGCGGTCATTCCAGTAACACAAGGGCTTTGGAACACCTCGCGTCGGAAACCAGAGCCATATGCTAACCCAAAGCACGGGGCAGTAAAGCGATGATTACTTCAATAAATGGACTTCTAAGAATCTAAAGACACTAACGAGCAAGCGCGTTTGAACGGAGCCACACATTCAACCGCTTTGTCAACGTGAAATAGGTTGTCAACTCTCCGAAAGCAGCAATGGACCACAGAGACACAGCCCCGGATTCGTGGGAGCTAGAGGAAGATGCCGAGGCCCCGACTACCGCTGCTGGTCTCTCGGCTGCTATCGCCGCTCTGAACGTCAACGCCAAACCGTTCGTCCCCAACATTAACGCCGCGGTGTTTGTGCCGAGCTTCTTCCAGAGTGCCGCCGTAGAGAGTCCGCCGGTATCAGAGGGTAGGTTCACGCTCGGGTCATGCCTTTTATTGTCGGCATTAGCTGAGACAGCTGGAAGTGAGCTAGCTTTAAACTCGCTAGCCCGCTAACAGCGCTAGCCCCCTTCACCTGGAGCCAATGCAGCCGACAATAACGGCGTGCTGTGCGCTTCACCATAGTCAACAAGTCAGTACCTCAGGAATGCCTAACAATGTAACTACGGTGTCAGCTGTCTGGCTGTCTTAACGTCACAGCTAGGTTGTATAACAACGATGTGCGCATGGAGACTTACCAACACTGGTTAAAACACAATTGACAAAAGTTTTTAAATGGTATTTTCCCGTTTTAGCCCCGTCTGATCCTACTGGCTGTATGGAGGTAGCAGAAACTATCGGTATGTAACTACAATGCACCTTTTGTCACACACAGTGTTACTACAATGCCGCTATGGTGGGCTACCATCCACAACCGAGGTGTGATTCTAGGTTATTTTTAATTGAGACCGGGGTGTTAACCCTCGGCTGGCTTCAAAGTCGTGTTAACGCGTCACTTTTGTGATAAGATCCCCCGACTATTCACATTTACAACATTAAAGCGTTCGCCTTTTCTTTTGTCAACGGTTTCAGTTTTGGGCCTATTCAGGAGTGACCAGGCTTTATTTGGAGTGGTTGACGTTGGTTAACCCATGTGCAGGATAAGGCCTATAGTATGATGCAACCTCTCCCCAAAATAGTTATCCCTATTGGCACACACCGTGTTCCAGTGATACCAAGCACTGGTAGTCTCACGAGAGTCAGCGCAGGGGCGCTTTCTGATCCGAGCAATCCGAATGTGTTGACAAAGGGAGAACAGTGTCAGTGTGTCACTCAACGCCTATGCAATTGTATCTGCCGGTGTCAGATACATCAGTTACATATTAGACAGGATCCGAGGGCTATGCACCAGGACTGTGGTCATGCAAGAAATATGTTATAGCTAGGGTAGACTACTTCAGCCTTGAAAGTAGAGAGATGGATAGAGGGTGGGATGAATACAATTTAGTGACTAATGCCAGTGATGTGTCTGAGTAAATTCCGCTTACCTTTTGGGCTTGCATTTTAGACCTCTCTCATTTGTCCTTCTCTGACCGACATTTCTTTACTATATTCACACTATTTGATGTAATTGCGGTTATTTTAATTGTTTTCCATAACCCAAGGTCATGTGTGTGGATTACAATGAGGTTAAACTAAAGACCATTTAACACTTAAATGGTCTTTAGTGGCTAATCCAAATTAATTAATTAATTAAAAGTGACTAATCAGTTAACTGATTAGTCACTTTTCTCAGCTAATTCATCATTCTATCAGTGAAACGAGGTTTAGAAAAAAAAGATTGCCTGTATACATTGTGGATTGTGCCATTTTTTTTTAAAAATAAAATGGAAGGCTCACTTGTGTGGGTTGCTATGGAGAATTAGCACAGCAAATTTCTTATTTTGTGCTTTCCCTATCAGGGTAAGAGGAGAAGATGAGCTCCGTTGCAATGATAGATGTAGATAGTTGTTACACCAGGAACAAGGACATGCGATTTACACACCGCTCTACAATGTTCTCAAGCTAATTAGTGTCAAGGGTGACTCATTAGTCACGCTTAGCCAAAGCACAACCACAACATTTCCAAAGCCATATTGCAGTGTTGGTGTATCATCATAAGGACATATTAGGCACTACCACAGTTGGGCAGGTATAATTACTGAGCAATTACCGACCATTCCAGCTCCAGTGGAGAACGGGGGCACCGAGTCCGACATGGCAACAGAAGAGGAGACCTGGGAGCAGAAGGATGAACCGGATGGTGGGGGAGGAGGTGAAGAAGAAGGAGGCGAGAAGGAAGAGGAGGGAGCGGCCTGTGGCCAAGGACGCCCCACTGACGAGGAGGTCCTGCGGCTGGAGGGGGGGGATGAGGACGAGGAGGATGATGATGATGAAATGATGATGGAGGAGGAAGAGGAGGAGCTGCCCCTTCCCAAAATGGCCCCTGCCCAGCCCAACGCTCCTAAGAAGGAACATGTCAACGTGGTCTTCATCGGTCATGTCGGTGCGTCCTCTTTTGTTGAGGGATACTTTGCTTTGATTTCCTGTCTCTTAAGGGATAGGCTATCTAGAAGCCTAGGTTGGATCTCCAAATAGGTTGAGGTAGGGTGGGGGGGTCCCTGACTCAAAATGTAAAAAAGAAAAGAAAAAAAGTGTCTTCAGAGATTAAATCCAATTGCGATCACTTATAAGATGACGGCACCATGAAGATACTTTTTTGTTTAGTTTCCTCTCGACTTCTGTTTACTGTCATTCACCACAAGCTGTCATCCAAAGGAATAGATAGATGGAGATCTATCGTAATCTGGAGATAGATTACGGAGCAGCGGTTAGGCTGTGGACATTGAGGATCAAACCCATACATTCTTGCTGGGAGTGGAAAGGCCACTATATGTGGCCATAAGGTGACACATATAACTGTAGTGTCAGGACGTTGGAGTTTGACTGAGTTGAGTCAGGGAAGGGTTAGAAATATAATATTTCTAAACGCATTACCCTTTTGTCTTTCAGATGCTGGCAAATCCACCATTGGTGGACAGATCATGTGAGTGATTTGTTTAGTAAATGTTGGCCTATTTCTATTTGCACTATGCTTAAAATATCACCACGAGCAAATGTAACATCGAGCCAACACTGTTGTGTTAGGTTCATGGAGCTCATATGAATAGTTTTTCTGTTCCAGGTATTTGACCGGTATGGTGGAGAAGAGAACTCTGGAGAAATACGAACGAGAAGCAAAGGAGAAGAACAGAGAGACCTGGTGAGTGCTGTTGGTACTATCATCGAGGAAACCTCATCTATCATCACTCTTTTTAAATTCATTTTTCTGAAATGAATAGGTTTTGAGGTCTTCACTGCAGAATTCTTGCATGTGTCCCTGTTCTATAATGAAGATCAATGTATGGAATTGCATTCAAGCTCCTTCAACCAGGGGTTTCACAAGCTATATTTTACTTTTTGTTGTTAATGTTGACGTGTTTATTAATGCATAGATTTAGTCTGCGAATCCAATATGCATTACTCAAGGAAATATCTAAATTCCATAAATTATTCTGGCACACATCTATATCAAGCATATTGGTTACTAAAGGTAAGGTAACACCTTCTCTGTGTTGTCTGGAGGGAATGGTCACAGTAAGAAGTGTTTTGCAGTGTCTTCAGTAGTTCAGCGTGCTTAATCTGCCGGCATAAAAGGTCTTACCATTAAAATGTTCAAACCCACTCAATGGTTTGTGACATTTAAATTGGCAGGGGTGGCCTAAACTTGAGGCTGAATATTTGCTTTTGGTGTGCCTTGCCCACTAGGTACCTGTCCTGGGCTTTGGACACAAACCAGGAGGAGAGGGACAAGGGGAAGACGGTGGAGGTGGGGCGGGCGTACTTTGAGACAGAGAAGAAGCACTTCACCATCCTGGACGCCCCAGGACACAAGAGCTTCGTGCCCAACATGATCGGTGGAGCGTCGCAAGCGGACCTCGCAGTGCTGGTGAGATAGCACATCATAACATGATGACACGCACCAAACACGTCAGGGCACAAGGTCAAAGCGACTTTGAGTGGCTCAAAGTGGTTAGAGTAGCACTATATAAACTCAGTCCATTGTGTACCTGGCAGGGACAGTGAATCATTGAGCACTGTTTTTATGTGATGTGCACCTCTATTCCAGTGGGCCAGTGGGTCAATCGGTGGCACATTTAATAGTGAGCGGTGCCCATAGAAACGTTGGCTGCTTCTCTTTGTGCGGCAAGACAAAAGGCCAACAAACATGCACTTTAACAACAGCTGACATGCAATGCCACGTGCTCCGTTAATCCTTGGCGAACATAACAGCACCTGCAAGCAAGCAAGCAAGCAAACACACACTCTCACGGCCCCCTATTTACAGACAGATAAGGACTCCAACGTTTTTTTCTTCTAATCTGAGCTGAGCTGTGAAGACCTTCCCGGTGCTGCGTGCTAGTGACTGCATTTGTAGACTATTCTTCACAGACGCACACAGGGTCCTGAATTTTGTCTTTTTACCTGACCACAGCCAAGAAATTGTTAACATATGTAACCCTGCATTTGTTTACCTGCCTAATGGTCAGAATTGTGTTAATTTGGGACCCTGGATGCACAGATGGATATCATATCGAGTGGAGTATCGATCACTTCAAATAATGTTAATAAGAAATTAATTGTCCTAATTTGGTGCATAGATTCTAGATCTGAATCGAGTCACATGAGTCATTCATTGTACATGTACCACACCTGGCTGTGTACTGACACATCACTGGGTGAGTTGTGATGAGTCTGACACGTGACCACTCCCTCTCGGCCCTCTCTGACCAGGTGATCTCAGCCAGGAAGGGAGAGTTTGAGACGGGTTTCGAGAAGGGCGGCCAGACACGGGAACACGCCATGCTGGCCAAGACGGCGGGCGTCAAACACCTGATCGTCCTCGTCAACAAGATGGACGACCCCACCGTCAATTGGAGCCTTGATAGGTGATTGAAGTGAAGGATTGTGGCAGTTATTCTTTCCTAGTGTTTTTATGACATGGTCTTGCATCACTGAGGCTTATGTATTAAGTATTGTATATTAAGTATTGATGTATAGCCATGCCATTATATTAATTGTATATTTGGTATTAAATGGTAATAATGAATAACATTTACATCATGTCATAAAATCATTTGATTATTTTTTTGATTACTTTATTTATTACTTCAGTCAATTATATGATCTGTCTTTTTAGTAATACTCCAGATTTCAGTGGTACCCTTCTTGTTCATCCACATATACTGCGACACTCCATCAACAAGTCTGTTAATACCTTCCCTCTAGGTATGAAGAATGCAAGGAGAAGTTGGTGCCATTCCTCAAGAAGGTGGGCTTCAACCCCAAGAAGGACATCTACTTCATGCCCTGCTCAGGCCTCACAGGGTCCAACCTTAAGGAGCCTGTCCCAGAATGCACCTGGTACACGTAAGTCCATATGCTTGCTGTGATGATCCATATTGAAAACTCCTATTACAGTAGATGTGTCAGACCAGGCCAGATGTGAGGTGACAGATTTAAAAGGGTTTGGATTCCATTCAATTGTAGTTGACTTGAGTTGCCAACCTAAAAGCCTTTAAACCGATCCTTTCCTCTTTGTGTTCTGATCCAGAGGGTTGCCATTCATCCCGCACCTGGACAGCCTGCCCAGCTTCACCCGATCCAGCGACGGCCCCGTCAGACTCCCCATCGTAGACAAGTACAAGGTGAGGAGCTGCCAGGCGGAAGGGATTTGTGTTGCACCTGTGGTGCTTTTTTCATGGTGAAGGTGGTCACTACAATAGAACTCAAGGTCATTCACTGGCCGGGTGGCGCGCCCTGCTCTAGGAGATTTTCTGCCTGTATTTTACTAAGCGGTCGGTTGATTATTCAAATAATTTCCTCCCCGTGTTTTTTTTTTCTTCACACGTACAGCAGTGAATGACACGCTGGATTTGGACATGGCTGGATTTGTTGATCACTGTCTCCCACAGCCCTGTATTTCAGTTTTTATTCTTATTTTCTGTTCAAAATTGCGACTTAAAGGAGGCCTTGAGTGTCCTTCCAACATTTATAGTGCATATTCACACGCACATACACGCCACAGACGAATGCACACAGCCATTTTCTTACATACATTTGGCGTCGTATCCAGCCTTACAGAGATGTCGATTCTCTGTAAGGTGTAAGATGCCAAAGTGGTTGATAGACATTTTTTTGATTCCCTGATTTTTCTCTCGCAATACAATTTTCCCCTTAACTGTGTGCGTGTGCAGGACATGGGCACGGTGATCCTTGGAAAGCTGGAGTCAGGCTCCATCAGTAAAGCCCAACAGCTGGTGATGATGCCCAACAGGGTAAGACGCACGTCAGGGTACAGACAGGACAACACTAACACCTAACACCTCTCACCGTTTGAATAATAATCTGAGGATGTTTATAATCCAATAATAATGAATATACTAATTCAAATGACAAGTCAAGTCACACTGAGAACTGAAGACGAGACGAGGTTACCCATATAACCTGACCTCTGACCCCTGAGCAGCACACGGTGGAGGTGCTGAGCCTGCTGAGCGACGACGTGGAGACGGACGACGCCGACCCCGGGGAGAACCTCAAGCTGCGTCTGAAGGGCATCGAGGAGGAGGAGATCCTGCCCGGCTTCATCCTCTGCAACGCTGAGAACCTCTGCCACTCCGGACGCACCTTCGACGCACAGGTACCCCGTCTGCGTCTACGAGTCCCAATCGAGAAAATATATTATACAATTTGATGCACTTCACAGAGGCGGTCAAGTCCAAAATGACTCACGGCAGATTCTGATACAGGTAATTCATGAGGTAGGGGTAGGGGTTGGAAATGTTGCCTACAGGTAAACTGCAGATATTAGAGAATCGAGTCCGGAACCTTTCGGTAGAGAGTGTTCGACTCCCAGCTGAGAGTAAACTCTCAGCAGCAATGAAAAACATACAAACAAAAGGAGCGAGGGCACTAAGGGCATCAAATCAAACATCAGGGTGCATAACATGTGCAGGTAAAACACGATGATGGACAAGGTGATGACATGGTGGCTCTGGGCGGTGACGTCCCCGTGATGGGGAGGCCCTGCCCTGCATTTGTCATCTAGTTTTTAATTCACATGGGGATTCATTAGTGAGAGTGCAGGTTCATTAGGCTCATGCATACTGGAACACTTATGGGTGTTTTTTTCAAACTGAGGTCACAGTGCATATGCGTGTGGGGCCGTTCTAACTTATTTAGTTGGTTAGTTACTTGGTAATATTTAATTGCATTATAATATGAGTCTCAACTCTGGATAGAGCATACCACCTTATGTCTCATTCAGTGATCCTTGAATATAATGTCTTCTGTCATTCTGTAATATTTGTTGGCTAATACTTTAATATTTCAATTATATTATATTAATTATATATATTAATTATATTTCAATTTAATATTTCAGATTGTCATCATTGAACACAAATCAATCATATGCCCCGGTTACAACGCAGTCCTTCACATTCACACCTGCATTGAAGAAGTTCAAATCACAGTAAGTCACCCGTCCAGCGTACAAACCCATCATGAGCCTTCATGGAGAACCTTCACTCACTAAGCCCCCAACTTCCTGGTTGGACTCTCTCTCCCGCCTCATCCTCGCAGGCCTTAATCTGTCTGGTGGACAAGAAGTCCGGGGAGAAGAGCAAGACCCGGCCCCGCTTTGTGAAGCAGGACCAGGTGTGCATCGCCCGGCTCCGGGCGGCCGGGACCATCTGCCTTGAGACCTTCAAGGACTTCCCCCAGATGGGCCGCTTCACGCTGCGCGACGAAGGTGGGCGGGTGTTTGGGTGGACGGGTGTTCGG
>OMLJ01051061.1:0-12664 GCA_900302595.1 Gadiculus argenteus | reverse complement strand
GAGAAAGGCCAACGTTTAACCCCCCTAAATACCACACGTTCGCTCTACCCTGCGCGTGTGTGTGTGTGTGTGTGTGTGTGCGTGTGTGTGTGTGCGTGTGCGTGTGTTCCATCCATAAAACGGCACAGGGACACTATGGTGGGGGCCTGTGTGTGAGTGTGTGTGTGCGTGTACGTTTTTCTCCACTTAAATACAAGAATTAAATTCATTCTTTGGTTTAGTAAACTGTACCTTACGTAAGAGGACTTCACCACTTACAAACAACGGCTGAAATCTCTGCAGCTCTGTGGGCTGTTTCCACAGAAGCCTAATTCATTTAGCTAAAGCCAAACCCTTTTAAGTGAGATTAACCCCCGGGGCAGCACGGGGGAAAATGATGGGGATTTACATTGGGAGGAGGCGACTGTCTCTGTTTCTGGTCACAATTAAAGTCATTTAAAATCAAGCAGGCTGTGGCTGCAGGTCTTGAGGTTCTGGTGGAGCGGGACCCGTGTGACCTGGAACCAGGGCAGGGGGCCACGCCACTTCAAACAAAGTGTTTGTGTGAGGAAATGCCGGCTGACTTGACGTGACAGTCCTCAGAACAAACGCACCATGGCTGGCTTCCGAACCTATTCAGGTAAAAGTGATGAACATCAGGTTCTCATAGTACTAGTACATACTAGTACACTTGGTAACACTTATATTAAGGTACACTTATTAACCATTAACTAGTTGCTTATTGGCATGCATATTAGTAGCATATTGGGTCTTTATTAGTCATTATGAAGCAATCAATGCTTTATTCTGCATAACCATATTCTATAACTACTATGCGGTTAACTATGTGTTTTCCCTCAATAACTTCCTAATTACTGCTTATTGATAAAAAAAATAAAGTTGTGAAGAATAACAATCTTAATATGCTTTGCTCAGTATGGGCCTTATAAGGTGGCAATACCACAGCGACAATCATCTTAATAACACTTAATAAATATCATCTATGTAACAAAACACAAAATTGCTAGTGTTAATAGTGTCAAATGAACTCTTAATTAAGTCTTTCTAACTAAAAATATGTTCCCCATTCTAAAGTGAGGTCTTGCTCATATCTTAACTAGTAGTTTTAAACTGATTAACCCACAAAGGTTCCCTATTCTAAAGTAGCCTAATCTTCTCACCTTCTCACAACTAGGGCCTATTCTTAAGTGATGGATTACACCTTGAAAAACATGGGATTTCTATTGAGATGTACAGGTTCTACTCTCATTCAGTGGTAGAAGAGCAAAGTTAAATTATAACACACAAAGACGGTTTAATGAATACTCACTTGTTATTTAATGACCTTACGTCTGTGTTCCAGTAGAATGCCAAGGGGCCCTTGTTTTGGTGGTTATCTCAACGTGGTCAGCCACTCGTCACAACGGAAGTGCTCCTCCTTAATAGCGATCTGAGAAACAGCAGTCTCCACTGATAAGACGGGCGGCTCTGCCTAATGGCTCTGAAACTATTGTCTGCTGGATGACTGTGTTTCTCAAGGCATAGCGGGGACCATTTACGCTAACAGCTTCTCCTGTAATAATGTCAGACATTACAGGAGTGATTTCAATCTTAATTTAGTCGTGATTCTTTCGATTGGACCGAATGTTTCACGTTCATGTTGTGCTAAAATGATATTGCTGAACAGTAGCCTGGCACGGCCTACCTACGTACTTCCGCTCAATTTTCATTTTCCTTCAGTGCTATGTCTGGGTTTTCTGTATATTCGCGGGTTTTCTCTGGTCACATTTTGTTCGGTCCAATCAGCGAACTGAGGGAGTGGCTGAGAACAATGACGTTGAGGTTGTGAGCCGGTTTGAGTTGTAGCGGAGCCCGTCTACAGAGAGCCTCGGCTCTCTATTGAGCCCTGGCTCTCTATTGAGCCCATGGACATATAAAGAGGTAATAAAGTAGTAAAGGATTAATAAAGCTACCTTAACGCCACAGACAATCCAAAAACCCAGTCGAAACTAGATGCAGGGCTCTCCACTCATTTCTGTCTTTTGTCACACTGCACCCCCGCCACACATTCGATTTCTTACACTGAAAGGCTTTCTCTCTGGCTTTGCTATAACACACACAAACGTATGTTCAAAACGTGACGCAGCTTTTACTTCTTCACTCCCTACAGAGTTTATGTACCATCATTCATAAACCCTGTGTTATTTCACATTAAACCGAAGGAACCAGAGCCTCGGAGACGGGACTTATTCTTCAGATGTCTATACGTCATGACCAAACATTAGCGATTGGTTATGGCAGATCCAGAGTGGCACTGGGCAGAGTGTGTTAGAGTAGTTTTAAGCTTCAACAGACACCCACCGTCAAGTGAGTTAACATTAGTCAACGGAGCGGGGCAGACTCTGTGCTGATGAAATGAAGTACGAGAGTCTGGTAGGACCAGGCTAGCTGAACAGAAGGAAAAGAGCATGTTTTCAGAAGTCGTTCAGTATTCAGAGTTCATTGTTTTTTGATTTAATTGGTGTGTTTCTTTGCTTGGTGTGTTTTCTGTTTGTTATAAAAGGAATATAAAAAGGAAAGAAAGAGCAGCCAAATAAATATGCAGAATGCATCAACCACTCGACTTCATTGCAAAAAACAGTGCACTGTGGGTTTAACTGTAAATCAGGATTTGCCTGACTTAGCTAAATTGAAAAGAATTGTTTAATTCCAAATTCATCATTCGGAGTCCAGAAGGGGAGTTTTCTGTGGTATGTAGTCACTTTCAGTTTGCTGTTACCATTGCAGAGTCCCAGTACCTCCTGCTGTGATGAGGAGATAACCTGTGATGCGCCTCTGGCCTCATTATATTATCAGCTGCTTCTAGCTGGGTCTCACTGCTGTATATTTTATCTCGTCTTTGTATCAAATACGTCAGGCTCGTCAAACGTCAAATATCCAGCCGTACTGAACGACTGTGTAATAACCTCTATATATTATTAGTTACAACGACTACCTGTGTAATAACCTATATATATTCAACATTGCACTGTTGTCATACATTAAGTTGGTTGTGTGCGTGTCTGTTTGAGCGCATGTCAATAATGAGCATGGATCAAATCACCAATCCCCCTTTCCTCCCCTGCACACGCATGTCTTGCAAGACTCCCAAAGCCAAACTGTCAAGACCACCAGATTGAATCCACTTTAACCGGCCCATCTGCTGTGTGTATCCACGTGTCTTTGTAAAATCATGTTTAATCAACCCTATGTTCAATCATTCACAGGAAAACCAAGGCAGGAGAAGCCATATCTGAGCGCTTGGAAGCAGACCTTGAACTTTGAATGGAAAACAATGTACCCTGATTCTTCTGTGTCTTACAGTGTTATTGATCCTGGCATGGTTGTCCGTCTCACTCCAACGTACTCTGTGGCGATGGAGGCACAGTTTGATAGAAGGAGGAAGAGACCCTGGCAGGTTAAATTGCATTGCTCGAGGGTTAGCAGAAACCCAGACCTGTGCCGTGTTCCAATCCCCATACTATCCGTACTCGTACTACTTAGTACTACTTATTTCCCCCCAATTCAAATTGGGGGGAAATAAGTGTACTTAAAGAACCCGGATGGTTTAACTCACAACGGTCAAACCGCAGAGTGTGGATCGATGCTCACTTCTCGTACTCAACGGCCGCCATCTGAGCTACGTAGCGGAAGAGGCGGAGTCAGGCTGAGAACAACGTCGGAGCATTTACCACACAGCCTGCATTCATTTAGTCATTTTGTAGTTTTTATAGCTTTTATAGGTTTTTATAGCTACTATGGGTAAAGAGTTCACCGTTCAGAGCGGGGTCGCGGTGGCAGTCGCGTTCGTCATTTCCGGTCAGTGCACCACAGAGTATTCGATTTGGAACGACACGGACATCTGAATCTCGATAGTGTACTACGGTTGGAACACAGCACAGGTGTCTATGATTGACATTTAAAGGCAACGGTTTTGTTGAATGGTAAAAAATGCTCCTGACAGTTAAATGGTGTTAATGATCATTTGGTGAGTCAGTCATCCAGTTTCAGTCCTGCAATTAACATGTAATGAGTTGATTGATTTAGATTTGTGTGTGTGTGTGTGTGTGTGTGTGTGTGTGTGTGTGTGTGTGTGTGTGTGTGTGTGTGTGTGTGTGTGTGTGTGTTTCCATTGGGGCAGACCCAACTCAACCTTGTAGGTCAACAGAATGAGTTGCATTCTTGGTGACTTTTTGACACCCAGGCGTTAAACATCAGGGCAGATCCCACGCCATGTCCCTGCACATCTGGCTCTGCTCAAGCCTTCCCATCCTCCTGCCGGTCGGACCCGTCAGGCTGCTGGCTCTCCCTCAGGCAACTGTTCACAGGCCTGCTTTTATCTATTGTTCACCAGTGCAACACCGCTTATTAGGTTAAAACATCATAATACCAATATTAACGTAATAATGAGGTTGATGATGGGTGGTTGTTACCAGGTCTTATATAGCATTGATCAAGAGGTTTGGTGCATATACTTGTTGTCATTTCTCAAGGGAGTAATTGAGATGTAAGTGGAGTGGTTTAAGACTCATCGAGAGTTCAAATCCTCACGGAGAAGGAGAAAGCCTTAGGTGCGTGTTTCTATTATAACGTAGACTATAAAGAGTTGAGACTCCTGGCCACAGTCCCGCTGGTGTCTCGGTCTGCCCATCAGGGACAGCCACTGCCACTCTGGTCCATCATCTCCATCTGGTTGAGGTTGACCTTGAAGGATGAGGAGGAGGAGGAGGAGGATGTGTTCCTCTGAAAAGGAGAAGAGAAAACAAGAAGGCCCTGCCTGCGGCCCGTTCCACTGTCTGAGAGCCTGCGAGCTGAGGATGTGCTGGATTAACCCACAGCTGGCGCACGCCGCCAGGGAAGAGAGACCAGAGTCAAGGGCGGAGGCTCGACAAAAGGTCTTCTTCTGTGGCGTACGTCCTTTGGCTGGTGATCAGACGCACATGAGGCACAGCTGAAGAGGCATTCCTGCTTTTGAAAAGAAAATTGTACCTTGGGTTCCTTGAAACATTGCTCCAAATTCTAGCACATATGTGATGTCATTTAAGCCAAGGGGCAGCCCTTAGATTTCAATTCTGTCACAAACGTGAGAAGAACATTGGAAGCAACAGTGCAACAGCAAAAGTACATCCTTTAATGTTTACAGTTTCTAAGCACCAATTGTGTCAAACCGCTCCAGAGCAGTGTGTGTGTGTGGCTCCAGTGGTTTATGGTCAAATGAGGCTTAGAAACTCCCCTGTCTCTGTCTGCATCTGATAGCACTGGCTCAGTGTCTTCCATGGACCTGACCTGGCCCCAATCTCACCAGGTGCCTGTGGAAAATGGTTTGGATTGTTCAAACCACTTAGATTGTAGGATATATTTGCTGCAGGGTGACTTATTGTTCGAGACACAAACTTTGCCGTTATGAAATGTTTTCCATATGCCAAAATATGGTTGTTTCAAGCAGTGCATGCAATGGAGTATGCAAGCCAATCACATGCACAACTTGCTCATACAGAGAAAATGAATGACAATGCAAAGTAAACGTAAGTTGTTTGTTTGTGTTGTATGTAGGTGTGTATGAACGTACAGTATTTGTGTGTGTGTGTGTGTGTGTGCACAATTGTACATATTTTTACTCTTTCATACTGTAACTCAGTTGAAATTCGGTTATTCATAGCCGATAGTTATAGCCGATTCTACCAAACTACTATAGGTTGAGACGGTGGGCATATGACCTGGTAAAAAAATAATTGGCTTTTTTAAACCACTTACAAGGCTAGAAGTAGCCTGACACTTCTTTGGTAGTATAATGACCCTCATTATACTACCAAAGAAGTGTCAGGGTACTTCTAGCCTTGTAAGTGGTTTAAAAAAGGTTTTTTTTTGTTACCAGGTCATATGCCGACCCGTCTCAACCTATAGCAGTTTGGTAGAATCGGCTATAAACAGATCACGTAGCTTCGCGTCTATAGGCTTTTTTTTGCTCTCCATCGAACGTTGGAACTCGATATCATACTAAACATATCCCAGATCCATTTTACACCCGATTTCTCCTTTAATGACCCGGTCAGTTACTTAGCACAAGTAGCTGAACAGTAGCAGCTAACTCACGCAGCTAGCGACGCTGCTACGGGGTTTCCTCTGGACTGCCGCAGCAGATAGCGGCTGTGACCACGAGGGTGGGCTCACCTTCCTCTGACCAAGAGGAATCAAGGACACACCAGTGAGGAGCGCCTTCGTCCTTCCCACTGACTTTCACAGACTTTCCCCAGACTTTGGAGGTCTTCCACGGACATTCGAGGACGCCTGTTGCCGTTCACCTGGACTGTGAGTAGCTACCGTGTTCTTTGGCTCAGCGGAGAGGACTACTAGGCAAGTCCCCTCACTCGTGGCCATATTGGAAATGCCTCTCGGGCTATTTGTTCTTAACATGTTTGAAATCACAATGAAAAACAGACTAAAATCGCTGAAAGGGTTCGGTGGTTTTGTATCAAATTAACGCTTTAAAAGCCCTTTTTCTCATGGGGAGACTTCGTAACGCCAACATGGCCGTTGTTTGCACATGTCCCGCCTCTTCCGGTGCCGTTGGTCCAATCATGTTGCAGGTGACGCGGTCACGCTTTTTGCGACACTTGGAATTTATTTTCAATCAGCAGGGAAGAACCAGCAGCTGGAGTCAATACCAACTCAGATACAGGCGAGGTTAAAGTTACGTTTTTGATCTCTTGCTTCATCCAAAATTGCTGCATGATCTGGGATAGCTGACAATGAGCGATGACGACTTGCTGCCCGTGCCGGTGTTGTTACGGCGTAAATGAAAACTGTTGTGAAGCATTGCGCATGCGCAGTCCAAGATTGCATGCATTTCAATGGGGGATTTTTTCAGTGATGTGTCTCCTCCTTTATAGTGTCTCTGATACTACCTGTACTACTGTACAGGGTTGTTTTATTTTGTTTCTTTTATATATTATGCCGGATTAGTTTAGTAATGTAATTATTACTTATTGAGATATGGTGTATGTGATATGGTATCCGTGACATGCACCTGTATTTATATTTAGTTCTAAAATAAGTAAAACCTTACCTTTTTGTTGGCTTGCTTACTATGTGTAGTGTTGATATTGTGTATGTTTAGTGTTTCATATTTATTAAGGGTGCTGTTTTTATATGGTTAGAATAATATAGGGAATCAAAACTAATAATTTAGGAGAGAAGATTGGTTGAAGAACCTAGGGCCCCGCCCTCTTTATTATTGGGGTAAAAGGGGCTACAATACACTTTCCGTGTCTGCAGCACATGCCTTCGACTCCGTCATTCCAGCTGGATTTTGTCTGTAGATCCTTTTGAACAATGGGCAGTGGGGCGTGATGATGTGTAGTGGTGGATGGTGTGTAAGAGGTTTCTTACTTCATGCCTTCAGTGAAATTGGGTTAGCCTCTGTAGTACTGACCACAGGAGATCGATGGATGGACAGATAGACTATCCATCCATCTAGATAGACAAATGGTTAATTTACTGTATTCACATAGTGTACTGTATTCACATACTATGTGAATACTTTCAGCCCTTTCTTCGTTGTTGTTGAGTTGCCAGACAACCCTCTCTACCTCCTGAGCCAATAGCTGCGTACCCACCAGGACTTTTTCAGTCTTTTTTTGTTGCTCCGCCCACGCGTTAGCTCCCAGTCGTCTTGAACGCACCACAGGGAAGTCCGAGAGGCTTATCGACGGAGCGTCGACGAGCTATGAGCAGCTCAGAAAAGTACTGTCTCTGAGCCGCTGGAAAGAGTCTCGAGGGGCGGATCCTGGGCAGATCCTCTCTCTAAACCACACCCACAAAACCTCCTAGCGGGAAAAGTACCCCTGGTGGGTACGCGGCTAATGCCACACAGCGGGTAGTGATGTCTCTGTGGGCGGGGGTTCTGTCACTGAGTGTGTTCCCCAGTGCTCTGCTCTGGCTCCCTCACCGTCTACCCCAGCACGTCCAACAGGCTGTGTTATCGACAAGTGCGTGGTAGGGATATAACGGTTACCGGTGTAACCGTAAACCCCGATAAAAATGTTGTCAATAACGATTACCGTTTTCATTTCAAATAAAATGATTATCTCGGTGGCTAACCGCGCCCGCGGTGTGGAAACCGGGAGCTTAAATCCTTCCCAGCGCTTCATCCAAGTCGCCTGAGGTGGCCGTGCAGGCGCACTGTGTAGCCTACAACATTTTTTTAAGTTTCTTGAAGTTGGAATCATGGAGACGACAGTTCTCAAGACATCCATCAGCCTTCTAAGAGGACTAACTGGGAATTTACACCGCAAGCAAGAGAGACGTGAGTGTAACGTAGGCATAGCAATTCACACCGCTGCCGTTTGAATGTTGTATTTCTTAATAACAAGCACAACCACCAAAACTCCCGGAGCAGAGCTCTCGGACTCACGCCGGGGCTTCAGGGACCGGGGAGCCCCAGCACCGCGGCCAGGGCGTGCAGCCGACCGGGGGCTCAGCCCGGCCCGGCCCGCTCCCCCTGGTTATTGCGACGGAACGCAAAAGTCGGGTCTAATATTCACCAACACGTCACTTCCCTGGCGTCAAGATGCTTCAGAGACGCTTCAGAAACGCTTGAAAACAGAAGTGAATCGTAAAATGAAGCTTTAGTCGACCGTGAGACGGGCGTAGACTTCGTTTTTTTAAACAATTTTAGTTGACAGATGCACTTTTGATAATATAACATATAAATAAATATAAGCACTTACAGGCCGTAGGTATAGGACTATCAGTGCTTTCTGAACATATTGAACACACTTTTAATAATACCCTGATAACACCGAAAACCGGGCTCATTTTGGTCACAATAACTGTGAGGTTAAATTTTCATACCGTTACATCCATAGTGCGCAGGGCACCGGTGAAGGCGAGCATACAATAGTCTTCTTCAAAAAAACATGCAATAGTATCAACAATAGATTAACCCATCTCAGAGTAGCGCAAAGAAAATAAAGTACCTCCCATTATTTGAAAAAAGCACAGAATCAAAACTGACAGTCATACCAGCACAGGAGCAACTGTATTCTTAGACTTAGACTTTCTTTATTTGTCATTTAATACACACACCAACAGTGCACACATTAAACGAAATGTTGTTGCTTTTGGCTCACAGTGGCATGGACATTTAAAGCATCATGAGCATTCAAAAACTGAAAGCAGCCATACATCTACACATATACACACACACACATATACACACACCTATACACAGTGGCGAACCGTGAGCACTACAGCTGGGCCTTCAGGGCTGCCTTAACCAGATTTATAAGTCTTGCCCCCTCCCTTCAATTTGTCAAGGGGGGCGGGGCTCCGATATCATTCGGAATCGGAAAGGACATGCGCACAGCCGCACACACTCATCTTATGCACAACAGTTCCATCATCACAATTCAGTCACTGCAAGGATACCTTACCTTAAGTTAGAATAGACCCAAAGTGTGTGAGTGATACTCACACACTTATTCTTCGCTTGCCAGCCGTTTTATGACTGATCAGTAGTATCAACATGACGCACATGGCTAATTTGCATACGCGCACAGGACTGGCTGGCTCCGCTTATAACATATTTGTGAATACTGGACATGGTGAGCTTAAACACATTTAAATGATCATTAGTGACAATAAAATAAAATATATATATATTTTACGAAATTGGAGTTTCGGTTTTGAAATGCCTTTCCACTGTCCTAACCTTTTCTTTTAATTCCAGTTCTGGAGTTGGTCTTCCGTTTTTTATCAATTGAAGTTTTTCTGTGAAACGCCGCCTTGAAAAAGGCGATGCTATCAAGCAGCCGCAACGTTGCTCTCGTCTTCCGCCATCACTCTCACCACTCTGCCCCGCCCGCTGTTAGGACTTCACGAAGGAGCTTTAGTTTTTGTCCCGCCCACTATTGGATAACATGTTTCAGGACAGTAACCCTTTTACTGACAGTAACCTCACATTGCTGATGTGAACTTGACAGTAAACTTAACTTTAGAACACAGATGAGAGAAAATGTATTTAATGTATTGTGTTACATTAATTGAGTTAGATTTCTTTTAAATAAATTGTATTATTTTAAATAATTTATTTAATACTCAGAATTTTTTAAGGCCTTCTCTGAAGGCGTAGAAGGCCCTGAGGGTTCCCCTCTGCCTATATATATACACGGATGAAGTCATGTGACCTGTTTCTTCGTCGGGGGTCCATAATGTCTAACTTTGACCTTGAGCCTGCTTGTCTGGTATGTCCAAACAAAAGGTAACTCTGCAGACCAGCGTTGTGTTCAATCAGTGTGAGTGAACGCCACGTGGGTCTGGGTTGTCTTGAGGTTAGTTCAGAGTTATCTAGTGAGTCAATGCACCTGCTGGGGGGTGGATAAACAATGAAACACAGGGATGTTTAATGAAGTCACTCAAGTGTCTAACTTATGTTGCTTCTTGTTGATAAAAGTTAATAGGTGATGTCATGCCTTGGTAACTGTTTCCCCGTGTGTGTGTCTGTGTGCGTGCGTGCGTGCACACACGCGTGTGCGCGTGTGTGTTGAGTGGGGGGGTGCAACGAAACTGACCCTTCACACACGTTCTTCATCATTATAGATAAGGGCCTACTTAAATGTTATACCCCTACCTTGGGGTTTGTTGTATTTTTTTACTAATCCCACGCAAATAACACAGCATTTATTTTTGTGTGGTGTCACAAAGACACTGTGGTTATTCAAGTGTACAAGCCAATGTTAAGTTCACAATGGAACAAAACAATGTATTCATCAGAAAACGTGTGAGTCTGCACATTTGTGGCCAATATGACAACAATAGAAGCTGTGTTGGTCCACTCTGTCCGGCCAGAAAACTGTGGTTGTGCATTAGCATCATTAGCATTGCTCTTCAACTGTGGGCAATCACCTGGAATCAGCCTACAGAAACTAGACCATGGAATTGCATGCATTTCATAACACAAAGGCACTCACACACACATACAAGACATTGTGGTAACCCGACTTGGCAAGCGGTCGCTCACGGATAAAAAATAGATAGTTTTCAGTGATCCAACGCCACAAAGGCGGTTTATTCCAACAAAGGTGATTCTCAGCAACAGAGACAGAGGGTACAGACAATAACGGAAAAGCAATGATGATAACTCGACATGCCGCCGCCGTGCGGTTAGCGTCGAGGATCGGGTTCTCTTGGTCGTCCTCGTGTCCTCCTCTTCCACTCGACTTCCCCCCTTCCTGGCGTGGTTGGCCTCCTTTTATACCTGCGTCTCCTAGAGCGCAGGTGTAGGGAATTCTGCTGATTGCCCGCGGCCGATAGGGCCTCATTGGCGCCGGCTGGTGGCCAGCGACGGTATATACCGTTCTCGACACACCCGAACAAGGGGTGTGTCTGAGTCGGGTTGCCACAACATGCAAGACAAGTATCACACTCGGGTAACACTTGCCTCAAATGGTCACTTGTGGGAATTTTCTTCTCAAAGTTGTCCTGAGGGCAGAAACGTTTTTCATTGGTTCAATCTGACAACCAATCACAGAATTGTGGAGGCGGGCCACCTTTTTCAAACTCAAGCAGGAGGCGGGGCCGCCTATTTCAAACTGAACGACAATGGAACGAGCCACCACGTTCATATTGGAGGATTGTAACACGGTTAAAGTAACAAGGTGAGCAATTTTCTGTGAGATGGCAGCCCAGTCTCACGCCATATCGTGCTCATGCGCACAAACGTTATTAATCTATTGAATCGTGTCCCAGAGCGCGATAGTCTGACTTTAGTCGTGCTACACAGAACGAAATGTATGTGAATAGGAGCATTTCTCCCCCTTTTTCGTGCTGCACAGAATGCAATGTAAAGCAATGCATTTTGAAAGGGAGCGTTTCTCTGACGTAACTCTAACCCTATCCATACCCCTAAACCCTAACCTTAAACCCTAATCCTAACCCAAACCCTAAACCCTAAACCCTAACCGTAACCCTATTCAAAATGCATTGGTTTACATTTCGTTCTGTGTAGCATGAAAAAAGTCTGAAGTACGTGCTCTGGGACACGATTCATAGATGAATAACGTTTGTGCGCATAAGCACGATATGGCGTGATACCGGGTTGGAAATGGAGCATAGTATGTGCAGCTATGTGTGATTACATGTGTGCTAGCTTAAATGTGTGATATGTTAAGATAGCTAGCATGCTAGTAAAGCTAATCAGTTGAGCTAGACCGTTTAGTAATGTACATTGCATTAAGCATTGCATGCTTTACTGTACTTATATTAAAAAACAATGGTTATTTAGGTCTTTGTAGACCAATTTATAGATTTGGCTTTTCTCCGTGGCTGTTTAGTCTCATCTGGTCCCAGGGCTGAATGGCCTAAATCATTATTTGTCTGGGGCAGTTTAGTCTCTCCTGGTCCCAGGGCTGGGCAGGAGTCAGATTTTTCTGTTCTCAGATGGACAAAAGGGAGTCAACTGTTTCTTCTGGTCTCAGGGCAGAAGTTGTCCTCTGGTCTCAGGGAAGAAGTTGGGTGGGTGGGTCTGGTCTCTTCAAGTGTCAAGGCAGAAAGATGTTTCTAGAAATGTCCTTAGTTGCCCCGTGTTACCCCCATGTTTACTTTTTCCCTCCAGTGTTTTAGTCATTTGCGCTGTTTTGCATCACCT
>OMLJ01051057.1:0-10282 GCA_900302595.1 Gadiculus argenteus | reverse complement strand
GTTCCATGTTGTGTGTGCTTGAATGTGTCACTCGAGGTGTCGTCTGGTGCAGAACCGAGCGAGATACGTATGTATATACGTCACACATGACGACGGTACTAGGACTAGTGTTGGAAATAATGTATCCTGTGTGATTTCAAGTGTCTACCACGATGTCCACCAAGCATGGTCCGAGCAACCTATTGCCAAATCCAGAGAGGAGCAGGGCAGATAAGTCAAAGATATACATCTATAATATATATATAATATATCGCTATATATAGCGATATATTAAATCAAGTAATAAGCTCAAATCCCTTATTTTTCTCAAAAGAAATAAATCAAATGCAACATAAAAAGGCCAGGGTTAGAATGAACCAAAACGTATTCCAACTGTTCTACAAAACATACAAAAAAAAGGTGTTAAGGGGCCATCCTTTTCCCACAGAGTCATACAAAAAGAAACCACTTCTCCACCAGAAGATAAAAAGACGGTAACTCACAACCACCGACATACAACAACAACAACAAAAAGAGAGGGGTTCCATACGGTTCCTTTCAAAGGTCTCCAGTCCTGGTAAAACAAAATGGTAGTCGCGGGGGTGATTCTCAGCGGGCCGGGACAGCCAATTGCTGGACGCGGAACATGCCCTGCTTCAGCTGCAGGCCGAAGAGGCGACAGTTGGCGATGCGCAGGGCAGAGCACTCTGTCTTGTAGAGGTCGTTGGGGAGCATGGGCTGGGTGCGGTGCCACGTTCCGCTGCTCCGCCGGAACTCTCGGATGTAGTCGAAGCTCCTGCCTGCAGCGCGAGGTGGAGCACGACACGTTCATTTATGCATCGTTTATTGTCACGTTATCAAGTCCTGGATTTTGGAATGAAAAGAGTTGCATACTGCGTGACACGTTCCCGTGGGTTAGAGTATGGTAGTTATAGTTAAGTTAAGGTGTGGCTATAGATGTTGAGGTGATATGTTTGAGGTGGTCAGGCTTTGCTATCCAGGGAGAAATGGTGTACGTATCCCATCTCTAACTTTAAACCCCATCTGGATGATTTCTTTTTGCTTATTGTGGTTTAATGTCAGGGCAAGGATCCAGGAAGCTTCCAGTAAGCATACAGTCGTCATAAGCAGCATAATCGTCATCATAACTCAGATAAATATGTCTATTTTGGATCCTTATCTGGAACCTGCATCACCACGTCCCTCCCTTTTCCCTATTCCCTTTAGGTTAGTTATTTCCTAAGACGCATGAACACTCAAGTGTGGAATGCAGACATGGTTTAACATGGCCACTAGGTGTCCGCATTTCAGTGGTACGGCAGTAGAGAGTACTGTTGATAAACAGAAGGATTTCCCATAAACGGATGCTGGAAAGAGCGATTGATAATGAAGAACAAATATACCACAAAGATGAGTCATTGGAAGCAGTTAAAGAATGTAGAGGAGAAAACGTGACCATCAATATCAAGTAAGTGCAACATTTGTGTTAAATGATTGGAGCTTCTGGTTGAAGAAGATCTACATATAGTGTGTGGACTACAGGGAACTTTAATTATGTTTAATGGTAATGGCAAGTAACACATTTCCTGCAGTTCCAACTCTGAAAGCAATTGGATAACTGATTGTGAAACTGAATGTATTCGGCTTTAAGTCGCTAAGTCATATCCAGGTCCAACCCGCAGCCGGGCCCGACTGCTCTACGTGTAAAAATGCCAAAATACATGTATAAATGCCAGTGTTGCGTTAATAACATTATTAATAATGATAATAATCATTATTATTAATATAGAATAATGCCCCCCAAAAGCACACACACACACTGACAACTCGGTTTGAGTTAAATTAGTTTTCCACAGCAGTTGGCACCTCGCTAAAAAAGGAGGTGATGGTGAAAATGTTCACTGGTTCTGTCATTTTGAGCGAATGTTTAGTGGGTTTGGACCCGGAAGTAGTTTGTGACATCAGACTTAAAAGCCGAATAGGAGGAGCCCCAGAGTCGGTAACAGCCATTAGAGCTCTATAGGACTGTGTGCTATGTACTGACCCGTGTCCAGGTCTCCCACCACATAAATGCTGGCTCCAATGGGCACCGCTCCGTAGACAAACGACGAGCTGGTCTGAATACACAGGTTCTGGTCATCCAAGTACATCCATCTACCGGTAGACACACAGTGGGCCGACGGTTAAGCACAAAATGACGTGACATCGACCGCAGACTCTTCAGCTGGAGGAATCGCATTTGCTGATGTATTAAAAGAGGGATGTGCGTCTTGAAAATGTATTAGCACACATATCACATGGCTCATTAGAATACTTTATAACAGAATAGAGCGGTCAGGCTTCCTCTTTAATCCCATTCACATTCAGAGTTAAAGGAGAAGTCGTCTCACATGCACACCCACCTCTCCTCCCGGGCCTCCTTCCTTCCCTGTTTCCAGAGCTAAAATCCCCCCCCCCCCCCCGGTGTGCTCCGGTCCACTGACCTCCTCATGTCGTCGTGGTAGAACTCAGACTTGCACGTGGTCATGTGCCTCTCCTGTGGGTTCTCGTGCTCCTTGCTCTGCACGCCCCCAAACACGTACAGCTCCTTGCCCACGCCGCACGCCACAGAGCCAAACCTAATGCCGACAGCGTGTGATTTTTATTCATTAATAAAAAGTGATTTCTAAAACACAATATAGCTTATCGTTCAAACTTTAAACACGTCGGTCTGCACATGTCATTCCCGGCCCCCGAAAATAATGAGAAGAGAACTTGACAGCCCTACACAAAACATCACAAGAATAACTCTACCCAAAAGGTTAAGCAGCCTGGGCCCCGGGACGAAAAAGACCAGAGGGTTGGTGTGGCTGATTGCTGGTAAACTAGCTTCAACCAAGAGTGGTTATTTACTTACCGTAAGGCAAGACAAGGCAACTTTATTTATATAGCACTTTTCATACACAAGGCAGGCTCAAAGTGCTTCACATAGAAACATTGGCTTACAATAAAAGAAAATAATAGATAAACGAAAACATTGGCAAAGTTACAAAATAGATAGAAAGTAGTGTCAAGGTTAAAAAGCATTTTAGAATTTGCAATGTATTTACGTTTTAGCAGAAAGCTAAAGCGCACATAAAAGTCTTCAGTCTTGTTGTAACAAAAAAAAGAAAAAAGAATTGTCTGACATGGACTTGGAAACCAAAACTAAACACCGTCATGGTGACAACAAAGCCACCTTTCACTTCCTGTCATGACTCTTGCACACAGTGTGTAAAGCCATCACTATGCTCTGATCGACATTAAAAGGTAATTATGTGTATCTTTCAGATTGGACTCTTGGATGTCCAATCTGGCCCCTCTCTGTCCACCGTTCTCTCTTACCTTCTCTCTTTCAGGGGACAGAGGCCGGTCCACTGCTGGGTCGTGGGGTCAAAGCATTCCACAGAGTCATAGAGTTTCCCATAGGAGCCGCCAGCCATAGCATAAATCTTCTTATTCATTGCAGCGTAGCAACCGATCTGAGCAGGAAACGGGCAACATAGTAAGAGTGACACACACACACTAGACAAGAGTTGTAA
Organism: Gadiculus argenteus; assembly: GCA_900302595.1. Lineage (NCBI taxonomy): Eukaryota > Metazoa > Chordata > Actinopteri > Gadiformes > Gadidae > Gadiculus > Gadiculus argenteus. The sequence continues at coordinate 6,743 of OMLJ01051057.1, read as the reverse complement.
ACGAAATGCAGCACATGTTAGTATGTAGTATTAAACAATGTAAGTGTTACATGAAAAGGTTAAATACTCGCCATTCAAAAAATAAAATTCTATCTGGGAAGACATTCTCTTTTCGTTTTACTAATTTTTACTAATTTACTAATCATTGCTTATGAACTTTGATTGTTTGCATAGTTAAAGGAATATTTTGGTTTCGTACCTTGCGAACCATGGTCATGCTGGTCAGCAGTTTCCAGGTTTTGAGGTAGGGGTTGAACATCTCCATGGTGACCAGCTCCGTCTCCTTGTTCTCTCCTCCCAGGACGTAGATCATCCCGTCCAGCTCAACCACACCAAAATTCTGCCGTGACTGAAGGCAGTGTCATTTAATAATGAATCAAAGCCCTCCCAAAGCACCTTAAAAATTTATTAAAGATATTAATAGGACAAGCACAAATATAATCAATAAGGGACCGTTAGGGGAGCCAAAGTGGAAAGACGGTTGCTTTTCCAGTCTATTAACAATTAATCTAATAACCCAGTGGCTCTGCACCTCGGGGTGCAAAATTATCCTCTCGCCCTCCTCCAAACTACTGCAAAGCTGCCATCTAGTGGCCATATTGAACACAGCACGTTAAAGCCTTACTGCAGATAAATGCAAATGAGTACAATAAACGTAACCACAATGGTTTTGGGATGTCCTATTAGGATATACAATTTTATATGAAATATTTGATTATATATATATACAACATCTACTCAATTTGTGTACCTCGCCAGGTAAAATATAATTGCATTAATGAGCACATTACAACATGAATAGAGAAAAAACTATTTAAAACTAATTCTAGTATACCTGTATCATGGAGGGTATGAGGCTCCAGGTGTTGGTGTCAGGGTCGTACTTCTCTCCACTATCAAGAATGTTCTTGTGTTCATCCATGCCCCCCAAGACAAACAGAAAGCCCCCTGTTCAAACAGGAAACTGACGGGTGTTAGCGACTCCTGGGCTAAATAAACAGTTCATATTGATTCAACTACAAGAGTCCTCTGTGTTTTATCAACCACTGCGCACCACAGCAGGAGTGTTGTGTTATTACACAGACGCAATCAAGTGCACAAAAATATATTATCCATCAGAAACAGTGAAAAGATTTCCACACGTAAATTAGGAAACTACAAAAATCTTTTATGGCTACTTCACAGGGATGCAAAATTATGAATTATTTTTGCCAGAAAATAAAGAAAATGCGCAATGCACCCAGGCCCTTTCTATGAATCAGGTACATTTTTCTAAACAAACTGTTTAAAGGACAATTCCGGTCGGTTCTCCGTCTCAACAGTAGGGCTAGAACCGAGCGAAAAGACTACAACCAAACGTAAACAGCCCCTGTTTCCGTTTCTGGTTCACTGGGATTTACAAAATGCCAAATAAAACACGACACTGATTTCCGCTACGATACTTGATTTGGAACATCAACAAACACCACTAACCACTCAGTGAGTTGCACATTTCTGAAAATGAACGTTGAGGGTTGTTTTAAGGACAGGGTTGTGAATGCCCATAGCCAGCCATTCTGAAGCAGGTAGGGGCGATTCTAAATGAGCCAAATACCTGAGACAGGTCCAATAGTCAACATTTCGGTGTCAACCACTCTATTTCATCCTAGACAACCCAGAAAGGGGGATCAATGTTCAAAATACCGGAATTGTCCTTTAAGTGCCTCAAAAAGCCTGTCCGTGACGTTCAGACCTACTATATGAAGCAGTGCTAACAAAAATATATATATTTATTCTAATGCTTTATTTTGTATGGTACGCGCTCTAGCCTGTAAGCCACCGGGGCGCATTTCACATACAACTCCCCTCATTATAACGCTGACAACGTTTTTGTAGGTGTCCGAATTCCAGCTAACACAGCAGATTCATTGGCTCTTTAAGTCGACAAGCTCACCCCATCACCCGGATAATTACTACCAGGTTGCTTAATGAGTTTCTTAACGAGCAGCACGAGACCTCAGATGTCATCAGCAGCAGAGTTTAGCAGACAGAGGGCGAAGTCACGACCCGCCCTGCTCTGCCTTACTTGGAAGAGGACCCACCCCCCAGCCACAAATTCTTTTTTTGCAGATCTTTCTTTAAGGCAGGATCACGTTGCACAATCTTATAATGACGCTTTCTCCTGTTTTTCCGCAGCCTACTGACGTCGGTGAAAATGACTGTCCCTGGGTACTCTGGAGTTAATTAGTGCTGCACGCAGCACAGAACTTTTGTTCTTAGGATTTCTTCTTCCTTTCAGTCTTTCTTTATTTATTTCTTTATTCTCTCCATATTTTGGGACCCTAGAGACTCCATTCAATTCCTTTAAAACCCTAACCCTATTTTTTTTAATATTTTTTTTTAACAATGGAAGTCAATGTAGTGTATGAGCTCATAGTGCCCTTGCTCATAGTGTATTGTGTATGAGCGATGCTATATATGAAATGTGCCACACAGTGTGGTGTTACACCTATATTATAGGTGTCCGGCAAGCCTTACCCTTAGTGAAGGGTATTAACCCTTGTTTTTTTGGTTGAATCTTTGACTACAGAGAAAACAACTCTGAATGTGTGCATTAGTATTACTTCTAACTGATAGCTGATAGAATCTCTCTGTTCAGGCTTATCGTGCAGACATTTTATCATTCACGATCTAATATCTCACACACACCCCTATATAGACATGACCAAATCACTACAGACCAATCATACATATGACTCATACAAATGAATCCCCCAGACATAAACAACCAGACATAAACACTCTTCAGCTGATTTACGGACACGGTGCATCCGTCGGGTTTTCAATGAACGTGGCCGTTGCAGATGCAGTACTTACCGGCAGTCACCACACCGTGAGAAACACGAGCCATGGTCATTGGCTGGAGCTCTATCCAGCCCTGGCGGTGGGCGTCGTAGAGCGGACACATGCAGCGCATTGCCGCTGTCGGCTTGTTGGTCCTGCGCGGGAGAGAGTCGTGTGGTCATCATGCAGCCAGTGATCCCATACTAGCTCCAGGTTATTAGAAAGAGCATGCGACATCAATGGACTTTATTTAGTGGAAGACCAAACCCAGAAACAACTACGTGATGTAGTGGTTTACATGGTAGTGCTATGGATTGAACGTTTCAAACTTTCAAACTATGGACTGAAATGGTTGGGTTAAATGAATGAATGCTATGCATGGGTTACCCATTATTGGAAGTTTTGGGTTACCAGGTAACACCAATCAAACCGGCTACCCCAAATATAATTGGACAAAGTAGGTACTAAAGAGATAACGAAAGCCTGAATGCAAAAAAAGGCCCTAAATGAAAGAAAAGTGTCTGCCTCGAGACAGACAGAAGGCATTTTAAAAATGCTGATGGTGGGCGGGGACTAGCTTAACCAGGGTGTTATATATACATGATCTACAATAATGCACTCTGCAGAACAAGTCAGCACTTGGTGGCAAAGGGGGAGAAACTATCCCAACTAATCATCCTTAACGCTTACTTGCGGTCCTCTCCCCCTACCACGACGATGCACTCGGAGTAGCCTCGAGGCTTGAAGGCGGCCAGGAGAGCCTCTCCTGTCGGTGCAGGTCCCGCCAGGGCAGGCTGGCAGTGCTCTCTGATCACCTCCCTCATCAGTGGTTCCCCCAGGGCCTGGGGGGCGCCACAAGAAACATGAAGAACCTTACAAACTATACCATACAATATGATTGGAAACAATAAAAAAAAAAATCTGTGGGAGTCAATAAATACATGAAACTGGGATTCTAGATTAAGCTGCATTGGAAATCCTGAATCGGATCCGTCATAGCTTGTTTTGAAGCTTATTTGAGGTTTATTTAAAGGAAAATATTTTTTTTATAAGATAACTAGACTTATTGAATTGATTGTCGCCATGCATACGTTGCAAATTAAACTTAAACACATGCATGCAATAAAAATGGACCAGCCAACCTATCACTGAGGGAAACGAGATATACTGTATTTGATTGGATTACCTGTTCTCTAAGGTAAGAGGGGTCCAGGCCATGAAGCCATACCGAGGACATCACTTCCTTCATGTGCACCTGGAAGACAAAAGGGGACAATCGTCCAGAGGTGTACACATATTATTGATCTATTGTATTGCAAATCACCAAGCTATGCGCCAGTCAATAAGCCTTCACATGCTCGGATCGTTGACCAAGAAAAGAGGATTATTTCTTCTCCCCATAAACTTTTCTCTCTCTCCCCAACACAGCCCCTGAAGGCTGTGTTGTAGGTCATAACCAAGCCGAAGACATTTGGATCGTACTACCGAGGCTCCGCACCCACCCTGCGATCCTCCGGGTCGTGCGCAAACCAGCGCACAACCGCTTCCAGCACGTGCTTCTCGTTGCCCACGTTGAGCTTCTCCATGGCCAGCAGCTCGCAGAGCCGGTCGGGGGGCATCTCGCAGAACTCCTCCGTGAGCGCCACGTCGCGCAGGTGCGTCTGCAGGTACTCGGTGGCCACGTGGTGCACGTGGTGCAGGCAGTAGTGCAGCGAGAAGAGGCGGATGCCGATGCAGTTCTCGGCCGTGATGCAGCTCTCCAGGAACTGACAGCAGAGGAACTTGAGGTCGGTGAGGAGGAGCAGGTCAGAGGCCTGCACCATGTCCTGGATGGTGTCCTCGCTCAGACTGATCTGCGGACGTGGACCAGATATGTGGTCAGCGGGTGTGGCCCAAAAATATATTTAAACAAGCAGAACATCACAGTGACTCACTGGGCTAGCTCAGCCCCACACCCATGGACCTCTGCCGTCAACCGTGATGAATCAAGGCGGTGTCCCGTACTCACTTCGCCGCTGAATATATAGTCCAGGATCTGTTTCATGATGAGCATAGAGACTCCATCAAGCTCAATTCTGTAGGTCGATCCATCTTCTTTTGGAGGGTTGTAGTTGAGTTTGGTCCTAGACAGCAAGTTATTAGTGGGTCAGGTTTGTGGCATCGAAAGCTCTGCAAAACCACTATAGCTGGTAATGACCAACATGATGCACATGGTCAACCAAAGACATGAATGAATCGTCTTTGGGGAAGTGTGTGTTATTGAATACTTAATACATCGCTTCATATCACCTGATGTATGGACTGGCAGCAGCCAGGATGTTCTTCTGGATTGGAAGCTCCTCGCCGTTCACCACCAACAGTGCGTCATGAAAACTTTGCTCTTGCCAGAAGGAACGCAGCATCCGGAGCAGCTTCTGGGAATGCTGGGGGTCTGAAACCCTCGACCCAGTCGACGAAGCCATTGTTGAATCAGCAATGTCTAGACTAATAACAAAGACATGATTTAGGTTTTTAATAATTCTTTGTTTATGTTGGGTCACTTTGATCTATGGTCCATAACGCACCACAGATAGGACAACCAAAACAAGGGGATTGGGCGGCTAACTAACTAGCCTAGCCGTCCATTCCCCCTTCTTTAAGTTGTGTATGTATTCATTTTTTCATGAATAATGCAAAAAAACATAACACAAAATCATCTGCATACACGTTTTCCAGCCTGAGCAAACATGCGACCCCCTTCACTGGTTAGGCCTGTACAGTGAGTTCTAATTCAAAAGGTGGATCCACGAAAAGGAGCTCCCTTCAGCATTAAAGTATCACCATTATAATCACAATATCCAACCTTTTTCTCAGAGAGCATCACTTCTGTATGCAGCTTTACCTGCCGTGAGGAGGCTTAAAACCAGGTGTATTCCTTCAAAGTGTGGGGTAGGCAGTCAGTACAACATGTCCATCCATCCAGCATAGGGTTAACTCGGCAGAATAATGGGACTCGAAGAAACTTGTCACAGGTAAACGCGAATTGACATGCCTCTGCCTCCTAGACTAGGAACTAGGCATGGGCGATTCAGAACGATTCGTGTCAGAACGAACGAATCCCGAAGGTGACCGAAGAGAACCGAGTCCCAAAACAAGAGAACTGATCCTTCTAGTCCTATTTTTTTTGCATATTTTTTAAACATAAAACTAAAATATGGTCACGTAAATAAAAGACACAAACGAACAGCGCTTCGTCTCCCCTAGACCTAATGCCGCGTTGCGCCTGGAACGCGTCTATACGTTGACTTTGTATGGAGGCGCGCCGCTCCGCCGCGTTCACACCAAAAGCAGCAGAGCGGCGCGCCTCCATACAAAGTCAACGTATAGACGCGAGAACGAAAATGGAATGAATCAAACGAACGATTTGTTATAGTGACGGGAACTGAAAGAACTGGTTCCCGGAGAAGAACCGTTTTGCCCATGCCTAGTGTGCGCCGTGCAGCCATTGTTTTGCATCGATTTTAAAAACGGACAACCATGAGCTTTTCCGGAGTTCAGCAGCGTCATCTCTGCAATCATGACGCCAAAAAAACAAAACATTATTCATAAACTGTATCACACAATCACCATAAATAAACCTCATGCATAGATCGTAGCATGTCACACTATTTGTGACATGTTGTTTGCATCAACTGCATGGTCTACAAACAGTTGATTGAACAGGTTACTTTAATAAAAGGTATGTTTGTGATATAAGAAAAAGTGTGTTATTTAACTGGTTAGAGGGATGTATAGTGCAAAAAGTATGTTAACTGTGCATAAACTGAATGCACAGTTGTATTGTTTGGAGTAAATATCTATATGTAATTTGCATAATACGCCAACATGAATTACCAACATAAATAATACATTCATAAGTAAGCAGGCACTAGGTTGATAAC
>OMLJ01051056.1:0-13316 GCA_900302595.1 Gadiculus argenteus | reverse complement strand
TTTTATACCCCGTAGATTCTCCGGGCCCATCAATCTGTAGACAAGGCATAGATATGCACGGGCACCGATGTGCAGCTGGCAGAGACGCGGTGCCGCGCACAGTGAGTGCGCATGTTTATTCAAAAGTCTCCACAAATCCATGCGCTTTCTCAGGCAATAAGGATTGGGGAGGGTTTAAATATTGCATCAGTCTCCGACTTACCATAAGGTTACCGCACGCTGATGTGTGATGAGTAGAACAGCGTGCGCACGCCATTCACAGCGTTTCACAGCCCAATATGAGGACCTTTATCCATGGGGAATCGTTTCAGTTCATCTTTTTGAATTTGGTATGCATTCACAGCACCCGTCTCTCTGTCTTCCGTTTTTCTTTGCAGCTGTGATTTACTCAAAAGTCTGAGGTTTGTTTTTCCTTATTATTGCCGTCATCATCAATTCAGCATATGACTGCTGGAAATATTAACAATATTAATGAACTGGCCTTTTGCCTTGTGTTATAGATTGCACTCCTTTTGTGCCCATTAAGCTAGGCTAGTGTTAAGGTCCCATCAATCACATGGATATCACAAACAATATGAAATTACAGATTCACAGTCTATCCTTCCTCTGCTAATTAGTGTGGGACAAAGGGTATTGGTTTTGATCCAATACTTACTAGTATTGGATCACCATTCACCATACTTACTAGTCATAGTCAGCGATAACTTTTTGCTAGTAATAGATGGCAAATTGATGCTATGCTATCAGTTAAAATGCTAATCATGTCATGCGGACAAGTTGTCTTCACCGCTAACACGTTTCTCAGCTGCCAAGTATGGGACTTTAATTAGATTCAAATGGCGATATTTGCATAGTTTGGAAAATTGTAAGGCTCTTTGAGTAGCTGTGATATTGATTGTATAATCTCATTATCCTCAGCCTAACCTGTAGGTTGGATAAAAGCTTCTGTGAAATTATTAAATGTGAATGTCAGTGAATAATATGTGGAATAAAGCTAAAAAGGCAAGTCAAAGCAAGGCACCCATATAGATATAGATATTGGACCATCCAAACACAAAGCCCATTCAGAGTACTTTAAAGGCAGGAATCACATTGTAAAGTTATTTAAAGGACAATCAATGTAACGCAAGGAAACACATTTAAACTATAAACTACAATAATAAGAAGGTACAGAATAAATAAGCCACTGCAGACATAACTTTGAATAAAAAGCTGTGGCAAACAGAAAAGTTTTGAGCCCTGATTTAAAAGTAGGTTCTGGGAGTTTGCTCCAGATACAGTATGTGGTGCATAAAAACTCAAAGCAGCTTTACCATGCTTGGCTTGAACCCTGGGAACAGTATGCAGCCTAGCCCCTGGTGAACTGAGAGCTCTGTTGCGTTCTGTGTTTGAAACACAGAAGCATATCAGAGAGGAATTCTGAAACAGAAACCAATTAGTGCTTTTTACACAATTAGTATAATTTGAATTCAATTATCTGGCAAACACCATTCTGAATATGGAATGTTAATTATTTTTTATATGTGGTCTTCAGAGATCCATGTTGGGCTATGTACCTATTTAGTGGCAAACTAGAGCAAACCAAAGCTTGTCATGGCGCTACCAATTTTCAACAGAATCGAATTAATCTAGGTTCAAATGATGTGATGAAGGTTGTTGTTGATCTGACATGCCAGCAGATGTTGTTTGACACTGCGCCATATGTTAGGACCTCCTCCAAATGTGGAAACATTGAGTTTGACATCAAAGCCCAACTGCCGTTCCAGCTTTGGGGACCATGTTGTTGTCAGACTTTCACTTAGAAATACTTCTAATTGAGAGAGTAAAGCTGTTACTTTATCAGCAAACACTAATCCAATCAAAACATGCATTACCCGAAGCAGAAGGAAGAAATAAACCCATCAGATAACATAATCTTCTATATCGTTTCCATACAAAGCAGCAACAAAAAGATTGACAGCCCAACCGAAGCAGACTAAATATATCTACCAGATGTTTTTGAATGTTTCATATTCATACCTTCCACGTAATAATACGTTAAGCTTATTATTCAACGTTATTCAAAGTCGTCTCAGCTGTCACTAGCTGTTAGCGTCAGCTCCCAGGTAAAATACCACTCTGCCTCAATCACTCCTATATCAGCGCCTATATTCTATTAAACTGTTCAGAGGTCTGGGAGGTTTCATGAAATTATGAACAGAAATTAGCCTCGGCTTTGGCAAGAGCGTGCAAGATCAGGACTCGTGGTTAGGGAGCGTGTTGTTCAGCCTCCATACATGCAGACAGCCGAGAGAGAGAGAGAGAGAGAGAGAGAGAGAGAGAGAGAGAGAGAGAGAGAGAGAGAGATGAAAGTGAGTGCTATTGCTACCATCCGCCCCACAGTTGTTCATGAATATCAAAGAACATCTGTGAATGGGGTCCCTTGGTTGGGAAAACTAAACTGTTTAATCAAAGGCTGTTTTTGTTTTTATCTTGTCATATTAAGGCCGCCGATGGTCTCGGGGCCTCGAGTGTTTCACTTCTAAACGCCCTCCTTTTATTCTCCCAAACAACAAAACAGAAATTACGTTCCACTTTGAAGAAAACAAAAAAATCCCAATGTGTTTGTTTTTGTGTTATTTCTGTGTGTTCCGGCCAACCCCCCTGTTATTTCAGTTGTTTTGATGTCAGGCACTTTGTTACTTCTATCGAACGGTTACAATTAGAGTCCCCAAGATGTCACACACTGGTTTTCCCAGCGCACACATCGCCTCCTTTCACCGTCCTCGGCTCCATCCGCCACCTCCCTCGTTGCCCTCAGCTCTCGCAGGCTATTGCCCTGGCAACGCACAGGGAAAGAAGGAGTCTGCTAGAAAGGCCTTGACGCGAGTGGTCAGAGCTAATCGGGGAGCAGTGTGATAAGAGGCCTTAACAGGGGCTGAAATCAGCTGTTATGAAGCAGTGCGACCTGTGCACCCAGCCGAATAGAGGCTGATTCATATCATCAAGGAAGTGATTTACACTAAGCCTTTTGAGACAAGGCAGTATTTTTAGCAGAAAAACATGAAACCTTTCTTTAAATGTCTTGGTGTTAAAGCATAATTTGTCATACCATTTGGAGTGGCTGCCGATTCTTTCATTCCTTATGATAAGAAGGATTCAGTAGATGTTTGCCAAAGGTTACGACGGTACTTTTGAATAATTTCTAGTGCACCTCAGCACTGACAATGGCTCTGAATCGGCTTCATTACGTAGTAGACCCTTGCCTCATCGTAACAACCCTTTGACTTTGATTTGATGACTTTGACAACGTGGTATTCAGAGCCTGAACGGTAAACACAGCGTTTGGGGCATCTCAATTAGCTTCAGGAGTGCACTGCGGATTAGCATGCATGTTGCTGGAAAGAGGAAGAAGCCTAATCATATTAACTAAATGTAGCTTCACCATATTAAGAATGTATTCTTGGAACCGTTGTCTGGTGATCTAGAATTACTGTTTGGTTCAGTGAGTGGAAAAACAACACAGAAACATTCCACCCACTTTCCTGTGTTTCCGTTTGATTTCTTTTGCAGTTGAATTTAGATGTGGACTTTTTATTTACAGTCTTTCCACCTGTCAAGGTTCTGGAAAAGGGCAGAGTTCAGCTGGGTAAAATATTATTTAAAAAGCATCCAAAAGACTGTGCAGATTTTAGCTTGATACCATTCTTTAATAAAGGAGCCAACATTGATTAATTTAACAAAATGATCTAGGAAGGATAGTGTCATCCCCTGATGTTCGTTGATTTATCACACACGACATTAAATTGTAGCCCTGATAAAATTCATTATTTTCCCCTTGAAAATTAGTACTCTCAGGAAAAGTAGGCCTGCAGACCCACTTATTTTAGATATTCGGTTCTCGGTCTCAACAGGAACTGTATTTCACTATGATACTTGATTTAGAATGTCAACGAACACCACTAACCACTCAGTGAGTTTCACAAAGCTTCTGTTACCATCCTACAGGCAGTCAGGCACAACATCTGCATTCTGTTTGAAAGCAGTTTTGTTAGAAGTCATTTAGTTTTGCTGTGGCATTTCACAGACTACAAACCCCCATTTTGAAAGTGACATGAAATAACTTCTAGGTAGTTACAAGACCGTTACAGGTCTTGTAACGGTGCTCTGCATAATTATGGGATGTTTGTGGGCCTTGCGGGTCACAGTTATGCCTCAGAATTGCACAGCCTTCCATTAGCCATGGACAATATGAAAGATGTGTAAATTCAACGTTTTGCACCCTTTAGCATGCTTTTGCATTGGCTTTTCCCCGAAAGGTTAAAGGACAAGTCCAGTATTTTTAACATTGAGCCCCCTTTCTGGGTTGTCTAGGATGAAATAGAGTGGTTGACACCGAAATGTTGACTATTGGTCCTGTCTCGGGTATTTGGCTCATTCAGAATCGCCCCTGCTTCAGAATGGCTGGCTATGGGCATGTACAAACCTGTCCTTAAAAAACCCTAAAAGTTTGTTTTCAGAAATGTGCAACTCACGAGTGGTTAGTAGTGTTCGTTGATCAAGTATCATAGCGAAATACAGTTTCTGTCATGTTTTATTTGGCATTTGGCATCCCATTCATTTCTTTTGGAAGGCTCCTTGCTTGTTGACCAGAAATTGGGGCTGTTTATGTTTGGTTATAGTCTTTTCGCTCGGTTCTAGCCCTACTGTTGAGACCAAGAACCGAGCGAAAAGACTACAACCAAACGTAAACAGCCCCCCTTTCCGTTTACGGCCAACAAGCAATCAACAAGTCTTCCAACAGAAATCAATGGGATTTACAAAATGCGATAAATGTGCAATAAAACACGACAGAAACTGTATTTCACTATGATACTTGGAATATCAATGAACACCACTAACCACTCAGTGAGTTGCACATTTCTGAAAATGAACGGCATTCTGAAGCAGGCAGGGGTGACTCTAAATGAGCCGAATACCTGACAGGACCAATAGTCTAAATGGTGCTATTTCATCCTAGACATCCCAGAAAGGGGGCTCATGTTCATGTTCTAAATACCGGAATTGTCCTTTTATCGAAAATGCATAGTAACATTAATTGCATAATAAACATTTGCCCTCACACCATGTACAGAAGCAACGTTCTGTTGGCATTGCCAATATTCAACTGGATACATAGAGTCTCTTTGGGACAGTGACCACACAGAGCTGGGACTTAAGAGCAGAACACCAGAGAAAGCTATTGAAGTAGTAAGTAACCAAGGGTTCCCAATGCAAGCCTTAGTGTTCAATTGGGATTTGGAGTGTCCGATTTCCTTTTAATTTCTCAAGCGGTTCAATTCGTTAAAACAAATGTGTTGTTTTTTCAAAACTACAACATCATGTTTGATTGCTGTGTGTGTGTCAGTTGGCGACTCTGGTGACTCTCACCAGCGCAGAATTGTGACAAATGTCGACCTCTAGAGTGACTTAAAAATAGCATGAATCACAATAGGAATGTTGAGGTCCCCGTGCAAGATATCAGACCTGCATCTGATTTAGGACCACACATAAGAGTTGCCAATCAGAATGGAAAATAACAGATTCCAAGTGATTTTTTTTCACACAGTTCTAAAGAAATCTGATTACGGACACTTTTGCTTGCAGTGGGAAGAACCGAGTAACCCTGCATTATCTTCCTTCGAAGGATAACAGATACCGTGTGCTTGAGAGAACCATGCCGGTGGCCCGAGAAATCAAAGAGGAAGATGAATTAAAACAATCCTTTGAATTGATATAATCGCCGCTATTCGCTCGAGTGCGGTCGGCTTAGCTCAGGAGGTCCAGCAGGTTGACTGGTCACACATGTCCTAGTGATGGGTGTCGATGTGTTCCTGAGCAACCTACCTCCCGGAGAGCTGTCTGTCGCCTTGCATGGTTGACTCCGCCGTCGGTGTGCGTATTAACTGTTGTTAGTCGCTTTGGATAAAAGCGTCAAATGTAATGCCAAATGTAAATATATTCAATCGACTTAAACAAAAGTGACGGAGCGATGACATGAATACCAGATTGGAGACCGTTTCAGGCTGCTAAAAGGTTCTGGAATCAGTCCCCTGAATTAGCATTTTACCACGAGCAAGACCTAATATTATACCTGTTCCTTCATTACCTGTGTTTAACTCACTGAAATGAATTACTTTAATTGGATATATTGAATATACTCTACTGATAAACGACAATGTAGTTGTAGCATAAGGTAGGAAGCGTTCACAGTTTGATAGACCAGCAGAAGAAAATAAAATAGGTTGAAAATATATTTTTTATTGAGAATAACTGCAGGCCATTACTGAAGAGGAGCAGGTGAACTGTCCACATTGGAACTGCAACACGCCAGCAATTTGCAGGCCGGAAATAATTGATAGTTAGCTTCCAGCGTGGCTGTAGCCAAAATGTCCATGCTGATTAGGAGAACCAACCCTAAACCCTCCTCACTATGTGCTCCATGTTCCGAGCGGGGACATAAGCATGCGCCACTCAATTTAAATAAGTCCGCATTCGTCTGCTCCTCCATCTGAGAGAGAAATTATTCATACTGGAAGGGAAAAAGGTTTTTCTCTGCTCCCAGCACCTGGTGTCCATTTTTACCAGTCCCACAGAGAGAGCTCCTTCCCCATGCATTTATCATGACCATATATACTGAAGAAGTCCATTAAAATAAGTGATTTCCACTTTTCCCCGTGTCCCCGTGAGTAAGTGTTGGGGATAGACGGTGGCTCTCCGGGCTGTTAGCGCTCTGGCATGGAGTGTGATGATCGGAACATGTCCCTCGTCTCTATTGCAGTGTGGTCGGCTAATCCCGTGCTCCGATAGCCTCAGGTGCTACAGAGAGCTCTGCTTCTTCAGAGTCTCTCGGGGGTTATGCCGAGTACCCCCCTGCCGTACTGCAGAGAGAAAGAGTTTGAGTCCCCACTGCTCATGGGCACCACATGGGTGGTCCGGTCACCCCCGGCGGCTGGGCCTGGCGAGGGGCTCCTGTCTGCTCTGATGACGTCACCGAATGGGTTCAGAGAGGACGTGGGTGTAATGTGTTACGAAAGCCAAAACAAAGAAAGGGTCGGTGGTTAAATGATAAGCGGCGTAATAGGCAGGGGGCGCCGAGGTGGCGTCGAATCGGTGCATTAATTAAAAGAAACAACAGTGTTGGCAGGCTTTAATTAAATCCCCTCAGCTCAGCGCAGATACTCCCCAACTTATTTGGTTAAGACACATGATTACTCTGCCTCTTTGGTCTGCCCGGCGCATCCTTCCACATACGGGAGTGTTAATTCAGAGGGTGTGCCTTTAAATGCCTTCTAATGATGATGAACAGCAGCCCGGGCTGCTGGAAGACTCGCCGTCCACACGGGGAGGGGGTGAGTGCGTGAGTGCGCGCAGGCACGCACGCACTCACGCATGCTCTCATCGGAAGGCATCTGAATGTATGTGTGCGGGTTGACATTTTGACAAGTCGTTCTCGTTGATTGATGTAGCCGGCGTCGGTGCGTGCCGGGTGCGTCTGTCCAGCTGCAGTGTGAGCGTCTGCCCATTTATCAGCATCTTAATTATGGCCTGCCGCAACGGAGGACCTTGTTAGCCTAAGGCGAGCCAGCCATTGTTATGCTCCACCTGACCAGGGGCAGCTGCTCCTGCAGTGCAGCTTATGCTTTTGCAGTGCGGCGTGAGGGAGATAACGGGTGATTTATGAGGTCTCTGTGTTTGGGGAAGTTGTTTGGGGGACGGTGGAGCACATTTTTTCACCAGTATGGTGAACACCGGTGTGGTAACAATAAGACAGCCAACATAATGCCACAAGGATTTGTGGTAGGCTTAATTTGATGGTTCCATTTTCCTACGACGGTTGGTACTGCAGGAACTCAGGGGATAAGACCGATTTCAATACCTAGTCGTTTAAATATTGAAACTTCCATTAGAAATGTTTAATTTCCCTGCATATACTTCCAAAATGAAACACGTACTATCCCGTCGGGTGCGCTTTTGGAAGTGATATATAGTTCCCTGTATAAAAGGATTGTCAGTGTGTAACACTAAGCATTATGAGGTCCTATTTTAACGTGGCAAAGTACTGTAACAAGTGCTTTTTTAATATTCAGTTTCATATCCAGACGAGACAAACACTGTCAGGGATACGTGCGTTGGAAAGTCTCCAGAGACAACAACAATAACAACAACCCTTTCCACCCCAGCAAAAGTATGAGTAGTATCAACAAAACACACACACACCCGCACACACACACACGATCTAACAGCACTTTTATCAAAGGGCAACAGCAGCGATGGGAGGGCACAGAAACACAGAAACTTGGATAACGTCCATCGCCTGAACATGAGAATCATGAGACAGACATGATCACATTATCAGGCCCATAACAATTCAACACCTTTAATCCCAGAAATCCCATTAATCCCAGAAATCCCAAGGTGCACCACTTTCCGTGAGGAAGAGGTGTGTTGAATGAAGACTGAATGCAGACGATGCTCTGCTACAACAACACGATTCAGGGCCAGACAACCATGGCGTCTAAATATGGTAATAGGTTGGTGGGGGGGGAGAGGTGGGGCATTCTGATGAGCAGGAAGGAAAGAATGCTGTGTGGTATTCACTGATGATTTCCACCTGTTTAAAACAGTGGTTCACCCTGGTCGTAAAGAGCAGGAAATAACGAAATCAGAGACAAATAAGCAGTATTGTTTATTTATGAGAGACCATGTGCAAAATGAAAATAATTGCACCGCATTATGCCTGTGGCTCTTTTATGTCTGTAAGTTCCAGAGACTCACAAAGACACACACGCAAACACACAGTCAATTTAAACCTCCTTGTATTTTTATAAACAGTGCCCAGGGAAGGACTCTCTGGAGAACATAAATGAGTTGGGGTTTTTTGCTCCATTGTTTGTGCTTCACTAAACTGAGTGGCACCCTTGATCCCAGTGGGTGTTGACTGAAACCTGGGGGTCACGAAGGGGGGCACGAAGGGGGGGGTACTTTGGGCTTTGATCTCTCTAGTAGCTATTCAACTGTTTAACTTGTTCAGCTCTCACGGTTCTTACGTTAATCGGTCGTATCTGTTACTAATATACTCATGTGTTTGCCTATGATATGGTATTGTGTTGTACTGTAGTGAGAGCTGAAGCACTGTACTGATAATATAACCCCCAACAATTTGACCTACCGGGGCACAACTGATAAGCTCTTTAGCTAACTCTGGCACGTATTCGTTGGTGTGGAAGCTAACGTGTTGACGAATGTGCACTGTCCCTGGTAAATAAATAAATAAACGTCTTATTATTGTGCTCACATTTCAGTCCATGTGCATATTAAGATGAATCACCTGCATTAGGCCTAATTGATTGATATAATCTGTATTGATAATGAAACAGCTTGATGATCATCTTTAAGACGTTAAACATGATTTTGTGATTGTCCAAACTGCTTCGACTTATGTTATCCATTAATGTAAATTCACCATGACAAATGATGTGCGAGGTTAATTCAATTATAATGTGTGTGTGTGGGTGTAAATAATCCATGGCCATAAAGAAAACCAGAAAGGCTGATCTGTTGCAGTGATGTATTGAATTATTAAAATGGATGCATGGTCCAAAAATTAAATAAAGAAATGTTTGCCAGCGACCCGATAGAGTTTCTGTCAAACTTGAACCTCTGCACAGGAACAAAGGGTCGAGACGCCAGTGGCTACTAATTGGGTTCAAAACACAGCAGATGACAAAGTTCTTGAAGAGAGCACAACCCTTGACCATATGCAGCGAACCTCTAGAGTGAAAACCATAGGGATACGTGATGATACTGATGATTTCCACCTGTTTAAAACTAGTTCACCCTGGTCGTAAAGAGCAGGAAATAACTAAATCAGAGACAAATAAGCAGTATTGTTTATTTATGCGAGACCATGTGCACAAATGAGTTTAGAGTTTCTGTCAGACTTCTACACTACACAACTCTACACACAAACAAACGGACGAGACGCCAGTGGCTACTAATTGGGTTCTTTACACAGCAGACAAAGTTCTTGAAGAGAGCGCAACCCTTGACCATACGCAGCGAACCTCTAGAGAGAAAACCATACCATCCGCCTTTAAGGGACACTCCACCCATTTGCATTTAGCTTTGAATTGCTAGAAAGCAAGTCCTATTTTTGAATGGTCGTGCATCATTCCCTCATTTTCCCCAGAGATGGGAGATATCTGTATTTACCTCTAACACTTCCTTCTTTAAATGATGCCATATGACGATTTTGACATTATTTAAAGAAGGAAGTGTTAGAGTTCAGGCTCTGGTGAGACTACAAGCACCCACTTTTCTTGGACAAGAAGGCACCAAAATAGAAATGTATGTTACATTTCAACTACAAATATAGTAGTTGAAATGGTGGCCGCAAGGAGGGTCTGTAAGGACGTAAGGGGTCGGTAACCCCTTGCGTTGTGTGAACGCCGGACCATAATCAGCCCTTTAATCGCACACATGGAACAAAGCGTGTACACCACATGGTTAGCGGGCAGGGGGGGGTGTTAGACGGTGCCAGGATCCGTTTTGTCTGCAAACCACAATTATCCTTGGCTGTTTCCTCCGCCTGCTGGCCTCTAAAAAACACAAATGTAAATCACAGCTCCCGTGTCCTTCTGTCACCGTCCTTCCTCCCCCGCAGGGCCCAACTGCTACGCCGACACGTCCGTGATCCCTGCCGGCCGCGAGGTGAAGATCGACGACTGCACAATCTGCTACTGCACCTACGAGGAAGGCACCTGGCAGATCGAACGGCAGGCCACCTGCACCAAGAACGAGTGCCAGCCCAGCTAAAGACCGGCACGGCCCGGCCCGGCCCGGCCCTGGCCCTGCCCTGGCCCTGGTCGGCTTGGCTTGGATTGGCTTTGCTTGGCTTGGATTGGCCGGAAGGCTCGTGACATTAGCCGCGTACCCACCAGGGGTACTTTTCCCGCTAGGAGGTTTTGTGGGTGTGGTTTGGAGAGAGGATCTGCCCAGGATCCGCCCCTCAGGACTCTTTCCAGCGGCTCAGAACGTCCTCCAGCAGAGGAGGTACTTTTCTGAGCCACTCGTAGCTCGTCGACGCTCCGTTGGTAAGCGTCTCGGACTTCCCTGTGGTGCGTTCGAGACAACTGGGAGCTAACACGTTGGCGGAGCAAAAAAAAAAAGCCTTGGACTGAAAAGGTCCTGGTGGGTACACGGCCATTGATGGACCAATAACAGAGAGAAGAGTGAAAGGGGATTACAAGAATACGTGTTTGTATGGAACTTTGGGATCATTCAACGTTTGCCAGACAACAAGGTCAACCCACCTCTTACACATGCGCACACACACACACACAAATACACACACGGACAGATAAATGTGTACGCACACACCCATGCGAACGCACACACACACACACACACACGCACACACGCACACACACACACACACACACACACACACACACACACACACACACACACACACACACACACACACACACACACACACACACACACACTCCAGCCTATGACCATCTTGGCATTCACAACCCACCCCCTCTGTAAGGTAGACACTTTTATGACGGGATTTATAATCTACGTACAGAATATCTATTTATCTATGTATGGCATTATTTATGAATATATATCTTTAATCTCTGGACTAGTGTCAGGATATTTATAACACTGAGCTAGTGTCAAGATATTTTTTTATAGGTACTGTATTTTAATAAATGACGAACGGGGCCTGTAGGTCAGTTTAACAGAATGTATTAGAAACACCTATGGCTGTCTATAGGGCTCTGAAGCTCGCTGCGTCACTAAATGTGGTTTCAACCCGTTTGATTCAGTGTTTTTTTTCTTTTTACCTAAGTACCTGTGTTTTTGTTTCAAATAAACCTGTGCTCTGTTGGTGTGTCTGGATGGATGTCAAAGCCCCTGCACACACTGGTCGCACACGTCGGTCATGTCGCACATCACGACAGTACGACACAGAAGGCTGTGACGAGAACACGAGCTCGTACCTGCGTCTGGTTGTGTGTTGCTAGCTAGCTGGTGAGTGGACTGTAACCGTTGGCGGGTCACGGTCGACTAACCCGCTATTCTCATAATGGGAAAGCAACAGGCACGGTGAATCGGCTCTTCAAGCATTGCTGATTGGCAGGTTCTTTAAAAAGGGTTGATAGTTTTTCACAGGGCTTGTTTTATGTTGCTTTGCAAACCCGCATTCATCCTTCAACCACTGCCCTGATTGGATACTTCAAATAAGAATGGAAGATGATGAGTTGCACTTGAGTAAAAGAAAGAGACAAACTTTTAATAGAAAAATCATTGGACGGCTCAGATAATAATTGTTTGAAGTGTTTTTGTATTCTGGGCTTTTGAAGCTTCAGAACCAGAGGAGAAAGATCTATATTTGGCTGTTCCAAATAATTTGCAGACTAAGCTTGTCTGCCGTTCCCAGAAAAGAATTGTTTACACATTAAGCTTAATGCGAAACCTACTGCTGAATAATTAATGAGCGTGTAAAGTGTCTCACATTGGCGCAAAATAAATTGGGATGCAGACGATGCCAGCGTTACGATAGCAATTAGATGCAAAGAGAGAATCGTTCGCTTCCATTGCTGCAATGTGACAGAGGGTGTGATTTATGCTCTTTTTGACTTAATTAATAACGACAAGACGAGGCAACCCAATCACATTGATCCCAACCGCTCTTCCCCAAGACGCAGGCGTGGGCAAAGGTCACCTGACTCCTGGATGTCAGCGCTGCTTAATACACTTCAGCTCCTCAGCCTCGTAGGACAGAACAGCCAAGTCGAGTATCTTCATCTTGCATAGAAAGAAGAAGAATATATCTAAATGTAGTGGAGGCATCGGGCGGCTGGTACAAGCCGGGAGATCAAAACAACAATAAATAATTCAAAACCCTGGGAAAAAGAATGCATAGGCGGGACGCTTAATTCAATATTGCAATTCTGAGTCTTCTGTATGAACAATGCTCTTCAAAAGTGCCTCTGTGCACCTTGAGGCCCGGTGGAAAAAAAATGAACTTCATAAAAAATGTGTTTCGTTTAAGATTCACCCTGTTTCTTTATTTTATTCCGCTCCCACTTTGGCTTTGTTTCCCGGTCCCCGCTTCATGTCTGTCTCGCCTCCGATGTTGGTGTCAACCTCTTTTGCTCTTTCGAGTGCGACAGAGGAGGCTGCTCCCTGACAACTGTGGCTGCTCTCCGCTGTTGCTCTGTGGCTCTTTCCTTTCCAAGCGACACGCTGCCGGCCTCACTGCAGAAAGGCTTTGATCAGGA
>OMLJ01051055.1:3878-21852 GCA_900302595.1 Gadiculus argenteus | reverse complement strand
TATTCAAAGAGATAAACACATTCCGGCGAGACTGCTAATTGTAACATCTGTTTAAGTAGCAAATGAGCCTTGCGATAAAAGTAGACCTACCTTCCATCTTAACGTGCACTTGTCTATTTCCCTCCTTTTTAATGTCTGCGTGACTCCAGAGCTCTTCACAATGAAGTGTGGCCTTTATGATTCACCTTGTGAAACGATATATCTTGAACCTGAATCGAAATCATTCGTCTTCTGTAAACATGAGACCAATAATCTGGACTCTTCTGTGTACACCTGTGTGCCTGCACTGCCCTCACCTGGCGGAACGAAGCTACTGCACGAGGCCCCTTATTCAGTCAAATAAGGTCGAATTGAATGCACCCAATGTCATTAGAAAGTCGAAGCACAAACAAAAAGCATTCTTATTATGTGGTAAAAATGTTTCTTGATTAATTATCATGTTTAATGTTTAATGTTTAACTTGAAACCAATTGTTTTTTCCTCTAACCAGATTGACCAAAACGTCTGTTGGATGCACAAAGATATCATATGGGGATAAACATCAGAAATAAGTCCTTTAATCCTTCCTAGTGACATTATAATTGCAGGTGTACTGTAGATCAGATACCAAATACATGCCCAAAAGTGAATTATTTCCATTTGGTATATGAAGGATTCAATCAAAGCAATGGTCTATGATGAAACATTCTTAAACAGACCCACAAATGAGGTCAATAAAATGTGTATATTGGGTTAAAAATAATTACATTTAAATGGCTGGCTTTGTGTTTACTTGCTGAGTCATCTGTCTCACATTTGGAAACCAGGCTTATAAGATGTTGCTAATGAACTTTAAACAACACATTCCAAGTGTGAATGGTGGAACGCGATTTGTATGTAAGAAAAACTTTGAATTACTAAGTTTACATTGATGTTTTTATCCAAAGTGACTTACAAGCAGAGATGTATAGTACTAGACCCAGACTTGAGTAAAAGTACAAGCACTGTATCAAAAAAGTGACTTGAGTAGAAGTTGAAGTGTTCTTTAAACTCCACACTTAAGTGGAAGTACTAAAGTATTCAAAATGTTTTGTACTTAAGTATTAAGTACAATTAAGCAAATTGTTTATTTAAAAATGTACTACTCAAGTACTGTGAGTAAAAAGTACTGTGAAAGTATTGTGTTATGTTTATATTAAAGAAAGCAGTCGAAAGTTTGAATATCATATTGTTTATATTAATTACAATATTAAAACTGAAGGACACACGATTTCTTGTCAAAACAAAGGGCCAGAGGGGTATTCCAACAAAAGTGAGAAAAAAGCTAAATGACAAACATGGGTAAGTTAAGCCTAATGGTAAACCTTGTAATTGAACAGCCTGAAGCATCATTCTCACAAAGCCACAGGGCTCTTCATCATCGGGTTTACCAGTGCCTCCAGGTTACCTACTCAGGTTTGTCTCTTAACCAGCTACTTGGATATTGGTGTTGAAGGTGTTTCTGGGTCGCCACCACTCTAACGTTAAGCGTTCTCAACGCATGCAGAGCCAAAGGCAGAACGGGAGCACGCCATCTTCTTCTTTGTTTCCCGTGGAGCCAGGTGTCTTTGAACCTGCCACTATTCTGAATGTAATCAGTGTCTACACGTCCTTCCTTACTGTAACACACGGATTCACCAGGTGCAACACCCAACCGGGTCCGTGTAGACACTAATTACATTCAGAATAGTGGCAGGTTCAAACACACCTGGCTCCATAGGAAACAAACAAGCCAAACAAGAGCTTTTTGTGCACCTAGCCTATTACAGCTTGATCGCTTGATGAGCCAGCCAATGATGAGCCAGCTTCATCAGACCTGGAGACAGAGCCATCTACCGCTCTGGCATTGATACTAGGAGTTTGATATGATGAGTAAGGATTCAGCACATGAAAAATGTATCAGAGTAAAAGTATTAAACTCATAAAAAATATGTAGTGAAGTAAAAGTGGAAGTAGGAGAAAAAAAGAATACTCCAATAAAGTAGGCCTACAGATACAGCATTTTAGTACTTAAGTACAGCAGTGAAGTAGTTCTACTTTGTAGTACTATACATCTCTGCTTACAAGTAACTGTGAACAATTATCACAAAAATGTTTGATACTTGGTAGTGGTTGGGGCCTTTTAGAGAGCGTTTTACTGGTCTATAGCGCTCTCAATTGACAAATAGTTTGAACATTGACTAACATTGTCTTCTAATTACTACTACACTACTGGTGGGTAACCTATACTATACTGCCAGTCCTACGATTAAGTTGTGCATAGCCTTAATACAGGCCTAAAAGTAGACTCACTCAACAAGCAGAGAGGTGGAGGAAGAATAAATCATGGCAAGCAAATGACATTTGTTTCGCTATAACTGCCAGAAAGATGCATTGGATAGGCAATCCATCCCTTTGGACTGAATATCCACTTTTGTCATATCTTTATTAGGCACATGACAGATACAGATTTGTTAAGCCTTTACAGACAGAGCCACTCATTCCTCTGTGGCAGTTCACAGCCATTCCTCAATGTTTCATGTGCTTCGTTAGAATGAAAGAAGAACATCAGGATACAAATAATAATTTACATCGTAAACCATATTGATGTCAGTTGTTTTTCTGCTTCGCTTGTCAAATGGATTTCACGGTGGTTCCCGAAGACACCACATTAAATCCTCATGAGATTAGCAGAGCAGTACTTGGGCAGCTACCTCCAAATATATGCAGTTTTAGTATGCAAGCTGCAGAGATGTTGTGTTTACTTTTTAAATTTTACTTTTCGGAGCCTCGCACAACTCCACCGTGTCAAGCGAAAAGTTTCAAGAAATGTCTCTTCTTCTGAACACCACGGGATGGTTTTATAGTGACAAGTACGTGAGGTTGTGACTAAACGCTGCCTACGTTTGCTTGAATGGACAACAAAGAAGAATGTATTCCTCTGAGATTTCCAGTTGAAGACAGCTTCAAACCTCTCATCTCAAGACCCACCCTCAAGGTCATCCTGTTGCCTGGTAACCAATCAGGAGGAAATGCAGTCCAAACTAGATGGTTGTCTGTTAACTGTTGTGTTTTACGCGATATCGTTACGGTTACTGTGCATACTTTGTGACTAAAGTAGGTGATTTTGCAGGTGTTTCTGCAACGTTATCTGACAAATCGTGCAGTATGAACGGAGGAGAGGAAAATATTCAACACGGACCTGGGTTTGGTTTCATAACATTGGAGGACTTCAATGCCCTCACAGATGAAAATGTAGAATCAGACATGACCAGGAGTGAGGATTTTGACGGAGGAACCGAGATTGCAGAAGATGATAACCAGGATCGACTGCTTAATTATTGGCAAAACATTGGCAGAGGGCATCGAATCGATATACAACGTGGTGAGCACATTCTACATATTTTGACCATTAATATTACCTATTTTTAGAGCCATAAATTTAATGTATTGTTTTTTGTGCAACTCGAAATAAACCTCATCATGTCAACAAATTCAACATTTCATAGCTTATCCTCGGTCCAAAATGTAATTATGAGTTAGTACAGTGCATCCTTACTGCTTACTGTGATCAAATTTTTTATTTAATATGATTTGATTAAACTATCTGTCTGTTTTTTGCCTTTTGTTTTGGTTTCTTTCAGAGACGGCCCAGCCCATTCAGCAGCTCACCACAGACAGCGAGAGTTCGCCCAACAGAGAGCAGATTCCCTTCACCTTAGTGGCTCGTAGAGAGGTTTGCTGTGTGGTTGCGTTCTACCAAAGCATAATGCATCCACTTGAGAAGACCAGCTTTCCGTTTTTCAGAATTTAGTTTATTATCAGAATTCATAGAAAAGCTTTTATGGAAAGAAAGATCCACTCTGTCTTTGTGGCAGTTTTACATTTTTCATTGAGAAAAAAAGAAACTGTTAGACCATAATACTATTCACTATTTAGTCAGAGGCTTTTATCCAAAGCGTCATATAGTGAATATATATATTATGGTGAATACAGCAACAGGTCAAAGGTCGAAATCGAAATCTCCCCCAAAGTGGTATCTTTCTTGTGACTAACCCCCTGCACATACTCTTAAGTGTGTAACATTTAAACTAATACATAGCTAGAAATAACCCAGTTAAGTACTAGGTCGGAAACAGACAACACTATTCAACTATAACAACTCTAACATCACTTAAGGGCCCCTTTTAAACATGTTTTCCTGCAGATTCTTTCTCTTGTATCCAATCCTGGCCCCTAGTGAGTGTCTTAAATCCCAATGGACTTCTCTCTGAACGGATTGCGTTCCTCTTGTTTCCCGAGCGTGGAGCGATGGCGCCGTGTGTGAGAAGCGTGTGATTGACAAGGCGTGCTGGGTGTGCATCACGGTGACGGAGGACACCTATGAGAAGAGCATCTGTGCCGGTTTCATGAGCATCATGAGGTACGTCTGCCAGCAGAACACCCTGGGTAAGTGGGTTAAATCATCGTCGTCGTCGCTGTCAACGATGTAACCATCATCACTATAGCAACGGTAGTCAGCCCACCAGCGCCGAGCCCGACCCCAGTAGATTTCCCGGCGATAAGACGGATGAAAGAGCAGGAAAGATTGTTGTTGTTGTTTTCTGATGTTCTCAGATTTGATTTATGTTTGGTTTTGGGTCTGATTAATGTTTGAAGATTGTATTTCTGCTCATTTGATTCACTCTGCGGCCAACTGGTTTTTACTTTTACCAGGAATTTGGATGCGTGGAAGTAAACAAACCGAACCAACACATTTTTGTTCTCAGAAGATGTCTATTATAAAATAAAGAGGGGGAAACATTGCTCATGTTTCAAGTTTCATCCAACGGTAATCATATTTACCAGGAGAAAAACACAATTTCGTCTTGAATGTGTTTTCTCTTCACCTCCAGGGAGGTACTTGGGCATGACGGTTCCCATAGTTACCGCGGTGCGGACGGACGATGCACTAACCGACCTGTGCAGGGATGTCCGGCTGGCCTACTGGCTCCCTCTCCACCTCCAGGACGAACCCCCTTTGCCTACCGACCCAGCGTTCATCCTGGAGACCTGGCCCTCCATGGTGCTCCACAGCAAGTCGGGCTGCACCCGCTCTGGACTGTGACTCCAGTCATCAGAGAGGGTCCTGATTGCAGACGCGTTTATCCAAAGCGACTTACAATTGCTAGCTAGGATAAGATGCTACACAATGCTAAGTACTATTTAAGTGCCAGGAAGTACATCATACAATAAGTGCGTATATTAAGTGTCATGCTGACAACATACAATAAGTGCTTAAGAGGGGTATGGGGGTAAGGAGGGTGGCTATGCAGAGTCTAGGTGAACTATGACCTGATTGGCTCTCTCTGGTGTAAATTGTTATCCATAATCACACATTTCACTCTTCTCATTCATAGTGGCTGACGGTGAACCATGCTGAGGTATTACCATTGAAAGGATTTCTACCTTCTGAATGTTGGTGATTGATACACCGATTTTTGTATCAAACCTTCAGCATGAATGGATGGAATACATAATAGTGTTGGGAGAATCGTACAATTCACTGATGAATCACAGATAGTAGTAGTAGAAAGAATGAGTGGATGAAAGTCATACGGGTATTCAAACTCAGTCAGTTAAAATTGAAATTCGGGCAAAATACGAGGCCTCGAATGAAAACGCCAAAGCGTCATTCTCATTCAAACTGTGAACCGAATATTATCAGCTGCAATAAACAGCTGAACTTTCCTATGACCCTCAAAAACACAGCAGGTGAAGGTTTGTCAATAACGCTGCTTTGTATAGATGCGTATATATGTTCAATGTTCCCCATTTGCTTTGTGATGTCTGCCATGTTGTACCACTGCACCGTTCTTGTGTTACATAGACTGGATGTATAGGTGCTGTAGGTTAGATTTGAGAGTTGTAAAGAGAAAAAGCAGAAAAGAGCATAAGAGAGCATGATTGATCAAAATAAGCAACCAATAAACATCCTCTCCCCCTCTGCTCCCTCCCACATACATTTCCCCTCCATTGAGCATTTTTGTGCACCTGTGCTTGACAGGTTAGATGGATTCCCTTACCATGAATGAAACATTTTAAATGTCTTATTCTGAGAAGAGACTTTTTTTTCTAGATTTTGTTTTTGTGTTCATCAAGTCAAAATGTTTAGAATGATTAGGTGTACTATTGCTCTATATGTATGTTTGTATTCAGGTAGTTAAATAGTAGTAAAATAATTGATGTATAGCTTACATCTTTTTACATCAAATATTCTTGCTAAAGGGTAAAGGTAATGTTTTTGCTCCATCACTCTGCTCTCAATTATCTTTGAGTGATCTATGCATTCTTTTTTAAATGTGTACCCCCTTGTTAGTTTTGGGGGGCTTTAAATACATTGAGAGTTGTGTTATTTTAAGCACAATTGAAGCCTAAATGTGTAACTATTTGTGTGGATTTGACAAATCCATAACAACGTAATAATAAAACAATATGTATGCCGAAAAATATGGTAACCAACCACTTTGAGACATTTTATCTCTTCCATCCGCGTTTGCATCATCTTAAAATTAATGATAAACTATTAATTATAATTAAGTACAGAATTAGACTTCCATAAGTGGGAGAAGCAATAATTTGAATGAGTTTCCGAGATTTGGTAAAAACATTTTTATTTACGAGGTCTCAGCAGAAATATGACCACATTTAGTTTCACCTCATTGGGAATGTATTATTAATGTTATTATTAATGTTATTATTTCTTATTATTATTACGGTTCTCATTATTCTTCGAATTTCTGCCTCATAAGTTCAGAGTTCATCCGCTTCTCTTCCAAAATGGCGGCTGAACCAGCACGGGAATGGAGCGATGAACAGCTCAAAAGTGATGATCTGCCGAAGAAAGACCTTATTAAGTTTATCCAAGATAATGCGGCTAACTCGGTACGTTGGATAATTTCAGGGCTGTCTATTTGATATGTGTATGAAAACGGTCAGGTTAACACTCAGGCTGTATGCGTGCGTTGCACTGGCTGGAAGCGGGCGATGCTAAGCCTGTGCCCGGGCAGCTAGCGGCTAGGCTAATGTGCGGGGAACGCAGCACGGGCAACGCATGGCCCGGTGCATCCCCCTGCACTGCTGCTGCGGAGGTTATCCACCAAATGCAACGGAATTATAATTTGATGCATTGAATAAAATATGCAAGTGAATAAATAGGGGACGTGGGGTCCAACCATTTTTATTTATTTATTTTTCTGGGGATTCTGTGCGATGACTCGTTGGAACACAAATGATTTATGCATGGCTGTATCCTCTTTCAGTTTCTCGCTGAGCACAAGCTGCAGGGGAACATAAAGAATGTGGCGAAAACGGCAAAGAAAGAGCAATTGATGATTGCGTACAATCAGCTGTTTGAGACTAAAGTAAGTGGTGTTTTGAAGGTTACAATGCAGCAAGTAATTTTAAGTATATATTTAATTCATACATTCTTTTAATTATCCAAGGTTTCTATTTATTGTATTAAACAGCACCTGCATGATTTTTTTTCTCCAATCAATTCAAACCCTGAAAGGAAATATGTACATTTGGCTGGAAACTATAAGATAATAACTTGTTATTTTTCCATTTACAGAAATTTAAAGGCACTGAACCCATTGAAGAAGTCATTGAGCAGGTTAAAACTGTAAAAATTGAAGATGACCCGAGTAAAGATGTAAAGACAGAACTTGTGGATGAGGTACTGGTCAGACATCTATTTTTTAGCTATTAGTTAACCATGTGTCCATGATTTTAAAGATTAATTGCAGCCAAATTCTGTATTCAAGCAATATAAAAACAATAACATTCCCTTCTAATATGCATCAGTCTCCTCTTTTGTGAGATATATAGATATATAGATGGATATATATGCTCTATAAATATAAAATCCCATAAGTCATTTACTTTTGTAATTCAAAACATTTTTCAAACCAGAGATCCTTATTGCTTTGATTTTCAAAGGGTCCGCCCAAGTACTTCAAATCAGTGCTGAAAAAAGGCGACAAAACAAACTTCCCCAAGAAGGGTGAGACCGTGAGCTGCTGGTACACGGGGTC
Organism: Gadiculus argenteus; assembly: GCA_900302595.1. Lineage (NCBI taxonomy): Eukaryota > Metazoa > Chordata > Actinopteri > Gadiformes > Gadidae > Gadiculus > Gadiculus argenteus. The sequence continues at coordinate 13,780 of OMLJ01051055.1, read as the reverse complement.
CCTGGTGGACGGCACCGTCTTCGACACAAACATCCCCACAAGTAGGCCTCGCGTCCACCTTACAACTGTTTCAGGTTACGATGAGCCTGGCCGGTTCTCCGTAATCACGGGTTACTCCATTGTGTCCGTCTCTTCTAAACCCCACAGCCGCCAGAAAGAAGAAGCAGTCCAAGCCTTTGAGCTTCAAGATTGGCATGGGCCGAGTCATCCGAGGGGTAAGCGATCCTATTGGCTGTTCTGATTACGCAAGGAAAGCTTCACCAGGCATCGCTATGAGCTGACAGCCGGAAACATCAGTGCCCTGAGCTGCTTCTTCATAATATTGACGATGATGATCTGATTGACTTTTTTTTTTTCTCCTAGTGGGATGAGGCCATCTTGACCATGAGCAAAGGCGAGACTGCCAAGTTGGAAATTGAGCCAGAGTGGGCCTATGGGAGGAAGGGTCTTCCAGAGAACAAGTATCCTTTTTCATTTGGAGACCAGAGAATCGTCTTGAGAGCATTAACATTTTACACTGCATAATTAATAATTTCACATTAAGATGTGCATGTATGCCATGATGGGGTGATGTTTCTTTGGAAGAATATATGAAGTAAGAAATGACGTTACGGCCACAGGAGTCCACTCTTTCCAAGAAATGCCCATGCATTATGTGGCCACTGATACAAGTAATACTACTCATTTAACATTAATGTAGTTTTACTTGCGTACAATTTGAGTACACCAGATTTCATATTTTAAGTGATGGGCTTGAAGTTTAGTTGGACCTTTTCTGTTGGACTAAAACATGGATGTGTATTCCAAATCCAATGTCCTTTCCTTAACCTAACCTTCCTCAGAATCCCTCCCAACGCCAAACTGATCTTTGAAGTCGAGCTAGTAGCTGTGGATTAACAGAACGGCTCGCATGCACTTCCCAAACTAAGAAAAGTGTCACAAGATGACCATGCTTGAAAGATAACATTTTAATTCACATATTGATTACGATTGGCCTGGTTTTGTTTACACCTGTTAATGGTTGTTTGTCAAATTGTTCATGTATAATTTACCTTTCCAGCATGGCCAAACACGTGATGACTTGTCAATACTGTACATAACAGGAGTCCTGACGTTTTTCTCTATTTGTTTTGCATGTTAAACGTGAGATATGATTAAAGAATTTTGAAACTGACACCTGAGTCCTTCAATTGGTTTCCAAACTTTGGGTTTGATAGCAGAAAGCTTGCTAGACTATTGATATGCTCTAGAGAAATATATTGTATAGACAGCTAGAGAATTCGTGTATTTTATAGAATTAAGGTTTAAACTCGGTGCTGTATTCAAACTGCATAAGGATTTGTAGCCATTCAACAACTAAGTGAGCAATATTCATATGCTCACTTGTCAGTATTACAAGCAGCTGTTCTGGGTTTAACTGGAAAGCAGCTAATAGGTGGCAGACAATTTGGTCATGACTAATCTGATCACAGGCCAATTGGACATGTCTTAATATTTATCCATAGCAAGCATGGCAGGTAGACAAGATGCTACTCATAGCTGCAAAGTAATTAAAATGCAATGATCCCTGACAGCTGTACATGTCTAAATGCCAATTATATTTAAAGGGTGCAGCTTCAATCCCTCTACACACTTGGGGCTCTGAAGTATTGAAATTCAATGAATTATATTTGAAATTCCACTAAGTAATGCAACTATAATTAGTTACCTTGAAACCACACCGTCTTAGCCAAGCTGTCATTTGTATAGGATTGTCCAGAACATTTTAAAACTAAAGACACATTGCTACTAGAAGTGATTTTTGTTGCCCAAGCCAAATCTTTATTCTGTACAGGAGGAAAACATTTCACTTGGTAAACAAAGATGGGATGTGAATCTCCGCCTATGCGCTATAAAGAGCACTTAGGAGTTGGCATTGGGTCCCTTCTTCTTTCCGAAGGTGGGCACCACATTGACGAAGCGCCTGTTGTACTGGATGCGACGCTTAGCACGGCCAGTCTTCTTTTTCTTCTTCTCCTGCTTGTCAACCTGGAAGGATCATGGGGAAAAGAAGTTGCATTGACACGGTCATGATTTGGTCAAAGAAACCCACACCTATAAACATTAAGGAGTTCTTTGTGATAACTTTAAAGCAGTAAAAAAAAAAAAAGGATAGTCTGATAAAGTATAAAATCCTGTACCTTGGGTGTCTGTCCCCTCACTTTTCCAGCACGAGCCAGAGAACCGTGGACCTTGCCTGGAAAACATTAAATGAAGGAAAACGGTTAAAAAGAGTATCAGATGCTGGCAATAATATTGTCTCAAAAACACATTGGTCATGATTGTACCATAAGAGGAAAATAACTGTTAGGCCTATATTGCAACCCAATATCATTTTCAAATAACTTAACCACAACCAGGAGCCATCAGGTTGTCATACATACCTCCAAGAAGCCTTCCAGCCACCTCCAGGGTACAGTGCTCAGAGATTCCACAAGATGCCAGAGAGGAGTCATCCTCCAACGGGCAACCGGCGAGCAGCAGCACCTGGTCCTCAACCAGGAGACCCTCAAGAGCCTGAACGTGGGCCTGAAACACACAGAAAGAGTTTTGGATTGGAAATGTTTCTTTTGAACGATTACAGAACTTAGCCATGGCAGAATATTGTGAAGGAACGTACCTTGATAGCTCCAACGGTCTCCTGACCGGTCACCTCAAGGGTGTGAGTGTTCTGGGCACGCAAGAAGAGCTGCATCTTGATGCTGGGGCGAAATACAAAACACAGATACTGTCACTCAATGACTTCCATCACGGCTTAACTAAGTTAAGTTATCTTTTATTGTCCCTTTGGGGGAAATTTCTCTGCTTTTGACCCATCCGGTGAACACCCCCGGAGCAGTGGGCAGCCGCGGTGCAGCGCCCGGGGAGCAGAGGGGTCTCTCAGGTGCCTTGCTCAAGGACACCTCATCCGTGCCACTCCCCCGTCTATATAGTTTGCCTACCGGTCGGGATTCGAACCAGCCACCCTCCGTTACCGGTTCAATTTAACCAGTGAGCCACGGATGCCCCAACTAAGTAGTGCGCATCCGTAAACGAAAGCGAAATCCGTGTAACCAGCATGACTGTGGACCAAACTATACCGACAATATGTGGCCACTACTATAAAGTTCATCAGGATAATGTGCTAGTATAAAGTCCATCAGGATAATGTGCTAGTATAAAGTTCGTCAGGATAATGTGCTAGTATAAAGTCAATCAGGATAATGTGCTAGTATAAAGTCCATCAGGATAATGTGCTACTATAAGGTTCATCAGGATAATGTGCTAGTATAAAGTCCATCAGGATAATGTCCTACTATAACGTTCATCAGGATAATGTGCTACTATAAGGTTCATCAGGATAATGTGCTACTATAAGGTTCATCAGGATAATGTGCGTGGAGCCATCTCGAGGTGACGAGCTAATGCTATGCTACGTCCCTAGCCACATGGAGCACGCGTTCTGCAGAATCCAATAAAAATAAGACTTCTGCCGCAACTCTTTACCAATTGACGGTCTATTCGTGATCAGCGATATAAAACGTATATTATAATGACGCCCCGTAGAGTTCAAACCTTGATAAATACACACTTTAAACAGAATTTCGCCAGGCCTTACCTCGTTTGATGCTAGTCGATCAACGCTAGGCAAAAAAGGGCTTCCGCTCGGTCCGAGCTGCGCATGTGCAGATTTACGTCAACGGTGAAAGCCGACGTAACCTTTTGACTACTTCCGTTCAAAGCAAATATATAACACTTTTATTAAATTATTTTACGTTTTCAACTCAGTCTTTAACGTTCTGATTATACTAAGCTGTCTTTAAATTGGAGTTCTCCTCGAAACACGTCCTGAACCTGTCCGTGTCCTGGAATGGATCGATTTGAACTGTTGAGCCCTATGCTTTTGCTTTATACTCAATACTTGTTCAAAGTACACAGATAACAGCCAGTCGCATCTGAGCATACTGAGCTGTACTGTTGTTCGTACTTTGAACTGTACTTTGTAGTCCATATTTTGAATCGACATTTGGCATTCAAAAGTTATCTTAAGTATTGGAGGGAATCCTTAAGCATTCCATACAAATAAGCTCTTGTCTTCACCCCTCAAGTCATTCCTCTGATCATATTCATGATGTGGTATTAATCTGCCAATCAGATGTTACGACCCCTGCATCATTTTGACAAGGCATTTCTAGTAATACATGTAAGGTTATACCATGGTCACTTACGAAATTAATAAAGCAATTATTAATAACATTAAGTTAATTTTCCCACCTGAGCGGACTAACTCCCGTCTCGTGGCCAGAGACTCGACCGCAGCAGGTGATCAGTGCTGCATCCGTCTTCAACGTTATCAAACTCAAACGTTAATAAATGATAAAATCACTCAGCCTGTTTTACCGTTGTAGTAACTGTCCGTTGTAAAAAAAAAAAAAAGGTAGGCCTACAGAACTTGTTCTCGTTAGTCTCCGTTGCCATCCGCAGTGGTTTACAACTGTCATCCGGTAATTCGACCGGAACCTCTTTATAGTTGTTTTATATCTATTTTTAACAGACAGCCTTTTCAACCTAGGTCATGGTATAATAAATAACTGATTATTGGAATATTCCTGATATTACAAATGAAGCCACATAATTGAATATCAATCTCTTTATTATGAAATTAAGCAAAAACAAAAAAAAACATTCCCTTTCTCTGTGAAAAGAGGATCATGACATGTTAAAAATCAGGTTGGAAAGCAGACACAAGGGGCCACAGAAGTACACACAACAATGCCTTATTTTGAAACCAAAATGGTCAACAAACTGATTTGTGAAAAGACCGAAACATCCGTTCTAAAAATTCAAACTCCAGAGGTAACAAAATTGCCTTCAAATGAACATGCAGTAAAGAACTTAAGCCCTGGGACACCTGTGGTTGGTAAGATGGAAGGAAAAAAAAAAAAAAAAAAAAAAAAAAAAAAAAAAAAAATCAAGTCTATCAACGTTCCTCCAACAAATGACATTGATAGAATATTGATATCAGAATAGACATGACAGAAGGGGATTATTGTGGTTTCTCTATCGTTATCATTGCGTCTATCATGTAGGAGGAGGAGGATAGTACTGGTTATACTGGGCGTACTGGTTGTACTGCCCCCAGTTGCTTTGTCCCCAGTTGCTATATTGTTGCTGCAAAGGAAAAGAGGAAAAAAACATGAGTAAAAATAAGTACACCACGCCAAACGTTCAGATACAGGTCATTAATGAGAACTTAAGAGAGGCTCATGGGTGACTAAGAGTAAACAGACATGAGGGGTCGAACCCAGAACCTCGGTGCCAAGGATGACCGGCTGTAGAGTAACCAGGAGGTGGGCCCTACCTGGTACCAGCTGTTGTAGTTGTAAGCCGGGTTGGCTGTCAAGTCCTGCCCGGCGGTTCCAGTGGTCGAGTTCTCCTCCACACACTGCCTCTTAGCGTCTGGTTCCCCAGAGCTAGACACACACGAGTGGTTTCAGGTCAGTCAAACGAAACAGAGCCACAATGACAACTATCCTCCCTTGATACAATACAGCAATCGCCACACGACGTTGTGCACTTGTATTACAAAGGTAGATTTGGTCCAATATGCGGTTTAAGTTTCTACTACTATTCCTTAATTGTTCTGACTCACTTTTGAGTTGCTTTGGAATGGAGTGACTTCAAAAGTGACTTAAAATGTAGAATTCCATGCATCCGTCGTTTATAAGAACAGACGGTTAAAAGGATCCAATGTGCAACAACATAAACAAAAATAAACACTATTCTTTGGAACCGTGACACATACTTTGATAGCGAATCTAAGGCAGGCGCCTAGCTAGACAATGGGAGAAACCATCGTGTGGCAAGGGTGGTGAAAACAAAACAAATGTGGGAATTACCCATTCTCTGCTTTCCTCTTGGAGGATTCAGTTTCCTTTTTAAGCTTCTGCTGCTCCTCGTATGCCGCCACAAGTCTGAAATTGTAAAATATACGTTAAAACAAAGGGCCTACAAAGCATCGACACCTCGGTAAGAACCACGGCGCAGGAGACTGCATGGCTGAGGGGGAACTCACACGTTGATATCACTGCCAAAGTCCTCCAGGAACTCCACTTTCCGCTGGGAGAAGAGGAGCCGGGACTCCAGGGGCAGTGAGCTGCTCAGAGCTCTGTCGAAACAGGCCAGGATCTCACTCTGGTTCTCCTGCACGTCCCCGCTGTACTCCAGCTCCAGCAGGTTGAGGTACAGCCTGGGACTCGTCTGGAACGCCACCGAACAAAGCAAAGTGTCGTTTATATTTTTATATATTTTTAAAACTCATCTTGAAACCCATTTTTATTCCTTGGCTTTCAACCATGCATGAGCATGCATGATGCTCCTGTTTTAGTGTTTTATGGTTTGGTTATTTTAGTATTTATTTTAGTAATTTGTTTGTGTTCCAGTGTGTTTTATTTATTTGTGTACAGCACCTTGTTTCAGCTGTGGTTGTTTTAAAGTGCTTTATAAATAAAGTTGAGTTGAGTATATATTGTACGAAAACACTATTATTCATTCATATAATTCATGCACGACTTTAGGAGGGGAAATTCCAACACAAAAATAAATCTTGAAGCTCCACGAACAGCAGTTCTCCTAAAGCCATTCCTTTTGCTGGGCAGAGGTACTCGTGTGGTCGTTTAACATGTTATATTCCGTACATAACCTTGCTCAAATTATTATAATCTTCAACTTTTTAATAATATTTACATCGCAGTTAAGGCAGCAGGAGTGTGTTGCTTAGGCAGCCGTCTAAACTGCAAAGCGTTGTGGGAATCCCCACGACGTACAGATCATCTTACCAATGAGCTAGATAACGATGGAGTGGCGTAACGCTGCTCGTGGCATGCCGGCTCTCACCTCGTCCTTCTCGATGGCTTCCAGCAGCACCTTCCTGGCCTTGCTGAGGCTCTTCTGCACCTTCATCAGCTGCCGCGCCAGCTTCACGGCGTAGAACGACGTCTCGCCGGCGTTCTTGGCCGACGCCATGGCCTCCCGCAGCAGCATCTCCGCCTCCTCCAGGTTGCCGTGGCGACGCTCCAGGCTGACCCGCCGCAGGCGCACCATCGCCAGGGACGGCAGCGCCTCCTCCAGGGCCTTCAGGATGCCGCGGGCCTCCTCCACGTTCCCTGAAAGGGCGGAGGAAACACAAGCTGGGTGTTATTTCTCGTGGTGTAAGGCAGCATTATCTTGATCGAAGGGAGTATGGACTGTGCCCTCACTTCTGGGAATGGGAACTTACTCATGTAGTTTCCGCATTAAATCCTCACCTTTCGTTCTCATCCCATCGCTAGAATAGAAACAGACTCGTCTCTATTTTCTTAATACTCAAAATGAAACTACTTATTGTCCCCCACTTCATTTCTGTGAAGTGGAGATCCAGTAGCCCAGTTAGGGCTGGGCGATTTTCTCGGTTTAAACGATTAATTTGCATATTTACACTACGGTTTGTGAAATGGCTAAACCGTTCTAGACTCCGCAGATTTGTTTTGCTTTAAGGGACTCCGTAGCCTACTCTGTAACTTTCCAGGACGCGCGCAGAACGCGCGCCCCCTACAGACGTAGATAAACATGTCCACGAACATAGAGGAAGATGAACTCATTCCTAAAAATGGTGCTACTTCAGTTGTATGGAAGTGGTTCGGGTTCAAACGGTCAGACAAAGAACAAACAACTATTCTGTGTAAGGTTTGTAGAAAGTCGATCGCTGCAAAACAAGGGAACACAACCAACTTATTCCAGCACTTACTAACGCGTCTATATGTTGACTTTGCATGGAGGCGTGCCGCCCCACCACTTTCGGTGTGAACGCGGCATAAGAGAGGCAGATGCCAGCTCAAGCCACAAAGCGTTTGCAAAAAAGCAGATAACCTTGGCAGCAGCATTTTCAAGTCATTCCTTATGACAAGAAAGGACCCCGGTGGCAGGCGATCACAGATGCGGTGACATATCGCAAAAGATATGGTCCCCATCTATACCGTAGAAAAAACCGGGTTCATTAAGATGCTGCAAACGACGGACCCGAAATATTAACTGCCCAGCCGAAAGTATTTAGCCGCAGTTGCATTGCCCAATTTATATAATCAAACAAGAGCTAGCGTCGCAGAGCAGCTTCAAAACATGGTTTATTATTCCACCACTACCGATCTATGGTCCAGCCGAACCACACACCCTCAACCCACATGTCTCAAGCCAGAGGCAGTAGACAGGCTTGTCTTCCTTGCGAAAAACCTGTAAACAACTTAAAGTTAAAGGGATGTTATTTTGTTTGAGAGTATTTTTTTATTATTAATTTTATTATCATTATTTATTATTTGTCAGCCAAGTGGTGCTGATTTGTTCACATAGGCCTAGGCCTCATTTATTTTTATAGTGTTATTAAAGAAAATATGTATTTAAAATTTGCCTTGGTCTTTTCAGTTTGTTTAGAGAAAAACAGAAAAAAAAATCAAGGTTTAAATCGAAAATCGTCCATTAGTTAGAGTCGCCCAGTCCTAGACTCATGTTCATCCTAACACCAGACTCATGTTGACCCCAACACCAGACTCACGTTCATCCTAACACCAGACTCATGTTGATCCTAACACCAGACTCACGTTGATGGCGGCGTTGGACGTGATGCGGAACAGGGTGGCGCGTTCGTTGACGGCCTTCAGCCGGTCCGTGCCGTCGGTGGCCCCCCGCGGGTCCTCCAGTTCGCTGAGCGAGCGCTGGAGGGCGGCGCCGTGCTTGCCGATCAGCTCGTTGCAGGTGTTCAGGTCGTCCAGCTTGCTGGCCAGAGTCTTCAGCACGCCGGCCGTCAGCGCCCGGCCGTCCTGCGCTAGCGGGGCCTCATCTCCTGAGTCGTCTGTGGGGAGAGAGAGAGAGGGGGAAAAGGGTAGATCAGTCTACCAGCCTACCCAGTGGACTGTAGCAAATGTTGCTCATCTATCAGTCATACATCTAGGTGGACATGGACACACCCACCTGTGATGTCAGAAGCTGCATATTTTCAAAACGGCTTGTAACTGCTAATCACACTCACACCTGGTGGCATGCCATGGGACCTTTAACTGAGTCACTGGGCTACATGTTAGTGCTATGGATTGATCCTGGTGCAAATCTTCACCTAAATACAACGTTTTAAAAATGTAGGTTAAGACGTAAAGATGGACTCACAATGCCCTCTATGGGTTAAAAGGAGTTTGGGATTCGAACAGAGTAAAGGTGTAACTAATCTAGATTTTTGAATGGTTGTTAATTTTCACTTCGTTTTCAACAATAAAAACCGCAAGGTAAGTTATTTGTATAACAATAATCAAATCGGCCTCAAAAATTAAAAAAATTGACAACAGTGAGACGAGTTTGTGTCCGAGAACCAGAAGCTCAAAGCCTGAGGATCACATTGCTCTGAAAAGGCTACAGTCCTAAACGCAGTCTCATCAAGGACACTTGAAACACGAGTAGTGTCCTCGGCTCCTTCAGCGTGTCCGTGGTGAAGGTGCCGCCCTGCTGAGAGACACACATCACATCACACCCTACCCTCTCACTCACTCCCTCCCTCCACCCGCACAAATATGTGAATGAACACCGTTGCCTTGGAAACGTCGGCCCGTGCAATCAGGAGGCTGGGCTATTTTTAGCAACGACGGGAGGAGAGGAGGAAGAAAAAAAAATTGATGATGACGCACTACACTTTCTGCTCTCCATGCTGGTAGGGATGAACCATGAGCTCCTATATAAACTATACGATTACTGGACTGTTTCAGATTTTACTGCCATCATTTAACTACACGCACACACACACACACACACACACACACACACACACACACACACACACACACACACACACATTCAAACACACA
>OMLJ01051049.1:0-18892 GCA_900302595.1 Gadiculus argenteus | reverse complement strand
TACTTTATACAGTTTTTTTTATCCTGGAGCTACACTGAGCATGGCAGAGGTTAATCAGAATTATCTCAGAGATACTCTGTATTAAATCCACTATTAATTAAACTGATATAATGGAGATAATAACCAACATGTACTTGGTGAAATTGACTTCCATTGATCATTGGCCTGCGGTAATTTACGTGTGACAAAAAAAAACATACCACCAGGTGTGAGTGACTAGCCAAACATTGCTGATCTATCGGCCATACATCTAGGTGGATACGTCCACCTGTGATGTGATTTTCAAAACGGTGGCATAATATGTCCCCTTTAAGTAAAGTAGCAAAGTATGATGATGAAAAAACTAATGCCTATGCCAAATATGAGTTAACATAAACATGTAACATGGATGAATATAATGACTAGCACTTCTACTGACAATAAAGCATACATTCAAACTATTGACCCCAATACCACTGTATATGATTGTGGAATACATTCGTAAAACAGGCAATGTTTTAGCTTTGACTGCAACATAAACTAGTCAACGTGTGTGTGCGTGCGTGTGTGTGTGTGTGTAATTGAGAGAAAGACTGAAAGGGGGTTCCCTTCTTTTTTGTGGCTGTCATAAAGCAAAGGGGTTCATCTCGGGGCCGGCGGAATAAATGAGTAACATGTGGATGTCGTAAAGCCCTTCCTATCAGGTTGGGGTGAGCCAGATATAGAAGTTTACAGATTTAGGGGTCCATTTGGAGTCCACTGAGTAAACAAGGTTCATCTTGGTGGTGGCAGAAGGTGTAAATGAGTAACACTTGTGGATGTCAATCAGAAGGGAGTTCTTGGTTGACTGTGCTTTTTCCACACTTATTTCATTCATGAAGGCAAGATAATGCTTATACTTCCTTTAAACCAACGGTCAAGAGTAAACACATTCTGAAATTCGTTAGTTAGCTACTTACCTTGGGCAGTTTGTATGTGCTGATGTGAAAAAATAATTTGATTTACATCTCTACATAGACCATGCAAATATTTAACATGCGCTGGGCTTAAAAAAAAACTGCCAAATCCTTTTAAAATAGCCTATGCAAGACCGTTAATGATGTTTGGCGCAATACTTTTATTGATAATTTGAACCTATGAACCAAACCTTTTGACGTTACAGAAGTTTTTTGCTGCATTAAATAAGACGTGTTTAATTAAAAACCAAGAGATACCGGTGTCTATTCTTTAGAATCCGGTTCTGCTACATCTTTTATAGTGCTTATGTCCGAAAACGTATTTACTAGCTCTTTCCACTGTTGTACTTCTTTCAGGGAAGCGCATTTCAGCAGGCCTGATTCACGTACGTGGCCGTGGTGTTTCAGGACGAGCTACGCTCAGGGGAGTGCAAAGGGGAGGGCCTCTCTCTCGAGGAGCCGGAAGAGGAGTGGGTGTTAGAGGTGTGTGTTATTTCAGTTGATTTGTTTTAATCTGAGAATTTTATTGTATTTGTTTTTATGTCACCTTGGTTCTGTTTTATCTTTAGGGGATCCTTGTTTCCATGTCAGTTTGAGTTGGAAAGGTCCCATTCTATTAAGTTTGTTTTTTAATAATTGCTAATTTTCTCATTTTCTGAGTATAATCTTATTTTTAGTTTTTTTTTGTTACAGAAGTTTTTTTTAAATAGCGGAGTCGTGCGTTACTGAATATAACAACATACGTTGCTGTTGGAGTATCTGAAGCTAACGGCTAGAATGATCATTTAAATTTCGTTGCCATCAGTAACTAATAACTAACCCTTATTAACGCCGTTGAAAAATAATTTGGCCAACAGAAACTAAAATAAATAGGCAAATGATTTACTATAATAGTAGAGTAGTTACAACAAGAGAGTTCTGGTTTATTTAGAAATAAAAAGTGTTTAATTTGTAAATTCCTCAGGTCGCGGTGTTCTGCGAGGACGTGGTGGCTTCCCTGCTCGAGGTGGCAGGGGCCGTGGGCGAGGCAGAATAGCTGGTCGTGCTTCCTCTTTAACCCGGGAACAGCTGGACAATCAGTTGGACGCCTACATGTCGAAAACCAAGGGCCACCTCGATGCTGAACTAGATGCATACATGGCCCAGGCAGACACTGATGGCATGGAGTGATGTTCCAGGATCCGATCGTAGATGGCTGACACGGGCTTCTACGCTGTACAAGTCACATTGAATAGAAACTCAAATCGTTTCTGAAGCTGAACTCTACAAATGCAGCTTACTATTATTTAGAAAAGGCGCCCACAAAAACATAGAATGCAGTCAGACAAACTGCTGCCTGAATTGAAGCCTAACTCTAGAAAATAAATCTGAACCATGGCTACTCAATCTGCAAGCTTTAATCTTTCACATATTTTCAAATATCTGAAAGTTCTAAAATGTATACAATGTGTTTTTCTGTATGCCTTGCTCTGACAGATGTATATATCTTGGATATTTCTATATATCTATAGATGTATGATATTTCTCATGATCGGTTAGTCCTGCTGCAAAGCTGCTATTGTAAAAGGTTGATATGATCGTTTTTGTACTGAATTGGCATTGGACTTTTACCTAAATTTGTTGTCTTTTTGGAGATCATCGAATTCCTTTTTATTTATAAGAGGCCAATTCTAAGGTTTGCTACTTTTTTCCTTAGTTTACAGAATATTCATGTGTCCATCATTTTTAATTGGAATTATTTGTATTGACTTGACATCTTACACAAGCAAGTAGAATGTAATTCAAATAATAGTGTTCCCCTGCTGACCGAGAATCCAATGTTTTTTTTATATAAAAAAAAAAAAGTCCAGCAGAGGAAATCAAATTGCATTCTCGTTTCTTTTTTCCCCCCTTTTTTTATGTTTGGGATGTTGATGCTTTCATGTTATGCCATCACTGGTCAGTTGGCATTTGTGGAACTGATTCATTCCGCCTACGATACTAAATCTTTATAAAGAGCGTGGTTTTCAATGGTAGGCTGTAATGTGCCTTGGGCTTGTGCATCGTGAAATATTGGACTGTTGGTTATGGTGGTTGTAAATGTCTTTGGTCAAGATTTAGTCATCTGGAAATGTTTCTCATTATGTCCAGATATTGGTTGGTACTGCACCAGCAGCAAAATTAGTTTTCATAAGCCTAGGTTACATTAGGTTGACGTTGATTTAGGCTTGAATTAACATGGTAACGAGACAAATCTGTGCGCCAATGTATTTTATAGTACTAGAATCATGACCCTCTTAATATGGATGACTGAATCAAAAAAAGCCATGAATTGGCATGGACAAGCCGCAACAAACTGCTTGACAAAACCTTATTCCTAAACGTGACATTTTGAGTGTTAATGCTGCTCTGATAGTTTGGTTTATTGTGTGTGGGGGGGTCGAAATTGACGTTATGTGCAACTTCCCAGATGTATAATCTGTGTTAGAGGCTGGAGCAATGGGAGTCAGCAGTTTTAAACGAGCAATTTTGTATTAAGGTATTCAGTGACTCTGGGTTACCTATGGTTGTTCTAGGGATTCTTATTATTACGGATTGGTAACTAACCCCTATAGCTCAGCACTTGATTGCATAAAATGTTTCAAATTTGTCTAAATTTGCATTCACTCCCGATATGCAGCTAGGGCTCCAAAAAAGTTGGTGACGAAATTCCCATAGGAGGTGCTATACCTTCCTGTCAAAGTTAAACACTCGGAATGTCCGTCCTAATGGATTAGAATAAAAAATCTGAATCTTACTGTACATGCCTTATTTTAAATGTTGGACATTTCCGTTAGGCCTACGAGGGCACGGGTATGGGGCACCATTTTACCAGCAGGGGAAACGGGTGTTGCCCTTGCTCCCCATTTTGTAGATTGACAGATAACACACATTGACACGGTCTTCTTTGAAGCCTGAAAAGAAGCATATCCAGAATAAACGGTGTGTGGGTCTTTCGACAATGCCTTTATGAAAAAGGTATTGAGAAGCAAAACACTGGTAGCGGGATACGAATACGATACACATATAATGGCACCCAAATATTTTATTTTATTCAATTGGTACATGAGAAAATAGTTATCCTAATCATTCCCACTGAAAAGTATTTTTGATGTTTTATTACAGGAACAGTTTACCGCTTCCATCTACAAGAAGATATATAATATTCTATGTTAGATTATATTATAGCTGGCCAATATTACAATATTTTGCATACAAACTGGAGACGCGCATTTATTTGGCACTACTTTTCCGCGACACAAAAATAAAATCACCCAATCACAACACAAGGGCAGTTAACCTTTGACAATGATAATTGATAACAAATCAAGCAAATAAAATGTACATGCAATAATATATTGCGCAGTGTATTGTTAATGGGGCAAACAATCACTTCTCCTTCTGGGGAGCGGGAGGGGTCGGCAGGTGGTGTTGATGCCCTATGCAAGATTAGTAAAATACTTTTTACTTTATTGAAAGTAATTCCTGTTTGCAGAGATCATTAAGAACTTTACGACGAAAGCAATATTTTTCCATGAAAAAATCATGCAGGATTGAAACGCATATTAACAAAGTCAGACAGTCCAAGTCAATGCAAAGATTCTTTGCTACAATAATATGTATTGAAACACACTAGAGATAAAGAGAATGAGAGAGGGGTACTGAGAGAGTACCCCCCAGAGAAAGAGGTGTAGAAACATTTTAATGTCAAGATGGGTTAATAGAAAACATATCTGTGGGACATACCTCCTTGGTTCACAGTGTTGCTCTCCACCTGATTAAAAACAAACCTGTAGGTTTTCCTACCGATTGTAGGATGGGGAAACTATTCAAATTAGCAAAATAGTTATGTGTTTGTACTGTCTTTATGGAGATCAAACTCCAACCCTAGTTTTGCGGTCACACTTTTCTTTATCTGTGTAGAGAAACCAAGAGACAGTATCCTCATTCATTGTGAGGCTGCGAGAACTATATGGTATGCTGTACCGGCGTGACCCAGGCGATGCCTCCTCCGAGGTCTCCCTGCAAAGACAGAGGGCTGCGTGAAGGCCCCCTGGCACAGGCTCTGAAAGTCTACACACAGCGTAAACCAGATGATGGTTTTGCCACAACACGCCAGGAGACCCCGCTGTTGGATGCGGCGCATTGTGACTCACAACCAGAGGAAGCATGCTCTCCTGTGAACAACTCCAACAACGTTCCCCCCCTAGACCATTTCCGGATGCTGACTGGAAGGAGACCCGGCCGAAGCGACCCCTGGTGAAATTAAACCCCTTCTGCAGCCAGAGCAGCTGCCCCACGGCCCCAAGATAGCCTGGGAGAGTGCGACAGCAGTCAGTCTCATATGTAAACAACTGAGACCATTGCAGATAAGATGGGCATTTTACCCGGTTATGTACTAGACCAACCACCTCCCAGCCAGCTTTGAACTAGCCATCCCTGTTCTTGAGCTACGGTGAGCAGGGATCACAAATCCACCAGATGGGGCCACTGAAGTGTTTAAAAGGCAATGTCAGTAAACAGCAGGAGTAACCATTGTGAGGGTTAGGCTACAAGGACTATTGGATATGTTGTCTCAGGTTACATTAATGCAACAGTTGGTGCAAAAACACTTTACCCACGCTGGGCTGGGCAAGGCCCCTGTAGTTTTACGTTTAAGAAGAGTCAATCGTCTTGACAATCCCTACACTAGCAATGCTGGGTTGGATCTCGAAGTAAGACTACTTAGTGTATATATATATTGTAGTAATAGTTAAAAGGATGAATACTTTATGCACCCGCTCATTATCATGGTATGAATGAGGTATGAATGTTGTGACCACCTGTTGGGTTGTTCACTTTAAAGGGCCCAGGGCATTCTGCTCTCTCCCTACAACAGTTGCAAAACCACAGTTTGTGGTTGAGGAGCGTTGAGGCCTTCGTGGAAGGGGAATGGTTGTTGGGATATGGGCAGTGGACAAGAATGGCAGAGTTCTTGTAGTCGTTTGCAACCCACATCCTTACAACCTGTCTCTTAAGTGGGTACCAGATGCCGGGGAAGCTGCATCACGTAAATTAAGCTGAGGTACAGGGACCTTGTGACTTGAGCCTAGTCTATTGAAGATGACTGTGTTGTTGAGGTGGGGACGTGGTGCCGCTGTCCAGGGAAAGGAACGGGTGAAGATCTGCAGAGCAGAGTGTGGTAGACCAGTGGATAGTACTGTAGACTTTTAGGGGACGTTGGGAATTTATTTTTGATAGATTTTATTTGTATTACAAACATTTGAATGGTCAGGTTATTAAACTGTTCCAACGTAGGTTACCTGTGGTGCCTTACACCACAGGTTACATATTTATTTGAAGGATTTGAATGTAGGAGATTTTCATAGACTATGCACTTATGGCACGTTTCCACCGCGGGGTGCGGGTCGCTTTGGTGAGGGTAGGGAGGGAGCGGTATTGCTCATGGCGGTTACGTGTCGCGTTTCCACCGCCGACAGTACCCTTATGGTGGGCGGGGTTCAAGCTGACAATACCCTTATGGTAGGCGGGGTTTAAGCGGACAGTACCCTTATGGACCCTTCCAATTAAAAAGAAGAACGAGCACAATAAACAAAGAGCAACAACGGATGTCCAAGAAGGACGGCAAACTTTTGTGCAACATTTTCTTCAATAAACTAAGCTTTTTTGTCCAGAAACACCCCACGGGTACTGTGTGTGTTTGTTATTATCACCCTGGCGCACGGAAGTGCCGATGCTGTCGACCAATCAACGGACAGTGTGTGTAGCTGGGGAAATTGCCGGTACCCTTTCAGGGTCTCAGTACCCCAACGTAGGAGTACTCAGAGAGAGTACGGCGCAGTGCGGCTCAGTCCGGGTCACGCCCACTTTTTGGCAGTGGAAGTGCGACCCGTACCGCACCTTTGCGAACTGAACCGACCCGTACCCTGTGGTGGAAATGCGCCATTACATGCATATCAGCCATGGAACGGATAAATTCCAGCAAGATTACGTCCACGTTCAGCCTGCTTGTCAACATCCAAGTCAAAGGTCAAAGGTTAACTGTTTGGCTAGGTGGACATCACAAGAGGTAGCTTCCAATTTTCTAAAAGAGGGATGTTCCAATTGCCTGGTCTTGGATTGGATAAAATTAGATAAAACAAACTCCTGCATTTGCCAATTGGCAAATAAATGATTCACAGTCAAATATGCCTCAGTGGACTCAGTGAAACATAGTTTGGATGATTTGTTTTGTACCTTGCACTATGTAGCACATTCGTTGTCGCAGGTATTTTTAATGAAGTAAATTAAATAAAGTGGATGTGAGACATTGGCATGCTTGTTACCTTTAAGTTAGTAGTGCTGCATGGGACACACTGTTTTTTGAACATCAATTGATGACAAACTGAACAAACAAACCCAGCTTCACATTTACCTGAACTCTTCAGGTCAATGCTGTTTTGATTGTTCTTATACCTTTATTTTTGTTTGAAGCTGTCACCACAGTGCTTTTCCTTAAAATAAATGTCTGTGTGATTATTTTTTCTGCAGAAATCATGATTATTATTGTAAAGTCAAGATCTGTTGCAAATTGATCTCACATCTTTAACACTTTGCTGAAAACAGGTTAGATACATATTTACTTTTACTCGTCTCTTTAACACTGTTGAAACGCTACAGCCCCCAATATTTTCAATGGCTAGCGACGCTCCTGCCATACAGACTTTTACCACTTTTCACATTTGGCCTCATTGTTATTGACAACAGAGTGATAGCTCCAAAAAAGGCTTTTTTCCCTTTCTGCTATTGTGTGACAAACTGGAAGAATCTGTTTCTCTGCTTGCCTTTCTATAACTTATGGGGAGCGAAGCGAAAAGGCGTAAGGAATATAGGAATTAGCTCCTGCCCAAAATAAAATGTACATTATACAAAATTTAAAATGAATAAATGGACGTTTATAAAATCAATACTTAAAGACACACACACACACACACGATACAATGGTCGATTCTCAAAACCATCAAGATTGGAAGTACCAACATTTTGTTCGATCAATCCATCACTAACTTTCAGCTTCCACCACCAAGCCAAATCCAATTATGTGGAAAACACTTTAATGTGTACGGTAACGTTAAGTAAGTTACTACAACGTGGTAATGGACATTTCCATTAGACATGATGTTCTCAAGACACTATGACACAGTAAGCTCTCAGTTATTATCTATAGTTGCCATTTGGCTGATTATGCCACGCTTATCACCCTTGGGGACGACGACTACAACACAATGACCATGAAGGCGCTTCGACGCAGTCGTGAACCTGTTTTGGTTCTGCGTCATGTTTTAGAGAGCAGACCAATCACAGCCCTTGTGGCTGCGTCGCCACAAACGTCAGGGCCTTGCGGTGGACGCAAGGAGGGTCAGCAAGGACGTAAAGGGTCCGTAACCCCCTTGGATTGTGTGAACGTGGGACCATAATCAGCCCTTAACTCTCCACTATAACACTCTACATCCTGGGATTGCCGAAAGGAGTAGTGGCATTCCTATCTACAGCTGTGCCCCCAAGGACATTTCCCTGCTATCCCACTGGAGTTGGCCCACCGTTCAAGGCTCACTACAGTGCTTCAACCTTTATGTGCTTGTTTTCGTGTTGAGAGGTATCTCTTCAGAGACAAATCTTTCGAAAAATGTTCACCACAACGTTCAACATGCTCATGAAGTTGTTTTTGATTGTTTAGATCATGGAAAATAGTGCAGGGCTTCCCCAAGATTCATTTCCTCTAATAACCTTAGAACCAATTGGGCAGTCAACTTAGCTAATGCTAAGTTAGCAAGTTAACTTTATGTTACTTGTGACAATTTAATTAGAATTAAATTAAGTGAGTGAACCTTGAATAAATGAAGGCATCGTCCGTGAACAATATTTATCCCTGTCTGGACGGGGCTGGTGAAGGCGTGAAAGCTGGGCTGTGGTGGTAGCACTTCTGATGAGCTGAGCAGCTCTTAGTAGGCCTCCCTCTCCCGGCTCCATCTCCCCGTGGAGCCGGGGCCTTGGGCAGAGGTGGTGGCTGGCAGAGGTGTGGCTCGGCCTGGGCTTCTGCGGGCCAACTCCATGGGCTGCTAGCCGCAGACAGCTTCCCCCTGTCCTCCACTGGGCTCCACTGCGCTGGGAAAGGGCTGGTGCTGGGAGACGACTGTCCACCGCCGCTGCTGGTGGCCATTGTGTCCTCGGACAGCCCTTCTGTGTCCTTTGCTCTTTGGAGACGCCCTACATTGGGCTCCACTGTCGGAATGACTATACACCACCTAGGAGGCTTTACTCCACCTAGCTCCGACTAGGGGGCTAGCTAGGTGACTTTTGCTGGGCTCCTCCAAACACAAGGGTGCTGGTGATGAAATCCGGTTTATTGTAGAAGTTTGTGGATGATAATACATGCCCTGGACTGGTGCTCCATGTTTAGCCAGCCCCAGTCCAATCAGACTCTGCCACTCCTAAACCAGCCATCATCCACACACACATTAACCTTTCAAATTGATTTTTCAATAATACCTTTCTCAGATGGAAAAAAAACGCAGAATATATACCCATCTCTCAGTTCTTCAAATTTGTTACTATTTTATATACTTATTTTACATATACTGTTAATTATGGTTTATTCTTGGTGTATACATTTTTCATTTGTTATTTGTTTCTGGAATTCGAAGAAAAATAAATAAATGAAGTCACGCAAATCAACGTTTTTCAGAGACTCTTTTCCCTCTTTTGTAGCTTCAAGATTTTTTTTTAATCTTTAAAAGGATCACATTAGTATGATGTGGCCTTCGTAGTTTGATATACAAGCTAGATCCACTTTATTAAGGTATATACACCCACTAACCGTATTTATTACACAAATTCATTACATTCTAAATGCATGCTTTGTGTTGGGCTGCTGATTTCAAGCAAGCCTTTGATTCTTTCATATCTTTGTTGAGTTAGTTATATGTGAGTTAATAAAAGACAATTAATTTCTACATGTAACCTGATTCTATAATTTTCTGTGTATCAGTGGGAAAGGGTTGGCAGGGGGTGATGGGAGAACTGACAGGAAATAATCGCTGGAAGTGGCAATGAGCCATATATGGGCCGAGGCGCGTCCTTCAAACTCAACCCGGGCCTAACCAGGGCCTATCACGGCTTGCCAGACTCTGTATTTCTCAGTTGTAATCGTCACCATTTTTCTTTTTTAAAGCCTGTATATCCAGTTTTCATTGTAAAAATTGCAAAACATGTATTCACAAATATGAAAAGACTACAGAAAAATATTGTTGTGGTGTTTCCTCTTATATTTCCATTGAATACCCGATTGATTCTCGTATGGCCTTCTTCTGGTCCGCAATCCAAAAGTTGAGGAAGAGTAGACACTTGCAGAAACATTGAGTTTTATTGTTTTCTCGAAATTACAGCTTTGTTTTGGTAACAGCGACAAACGTTTCGGATGACGTGATGGTGTGCTCCCATGCACCACCCAGCGGCCGGCTGAGGGGCCGCCTGAGAGTCGCTTGATCAAGACCTCAGCACTGATGTAGTGGGGGGCCCCCCGATTGCCACCGCGGATTTGGCACACTAAATGCAAAACATTAAAAAATACATATAATTGGATCAGGCCAAGAATAAGGCGCAATAAACAGCCACACATTATATAAAATAATAAGGAAAATAAAAAAGGATACACTAATTATAATTGAATTAATTGTAACCGCAGTCAATTATCTTTTGATTCAGAATAGAATTCAAATTAATTTTTGGAACAAAATCTTCTAGCCTCAAGGCTACCGAAAGACGCTGGTAGAAGAACCATGTCCGGTTAGGCTACACCGATGGATGCTCCGCCTCATGTCGAGCCGCTTCTGCGTCGGCGGATACAATGGAGATCGAGGTACACCGCCGTACACAGGCGACTGTCGGAATGCAGCCCGTGTTTCTGTCACTGTGAGGGGGCATGGTTAGGTTAGGACGTCGGGTGGCGGAAGGGGCGTCACCCCTCAATTACTCCAATGGAAAAGGAGGCGTAATAACATAGGTGAGTGTCATTGGGTTAAAGTTAGTGGACATCATTGGGGTTAACGCAGTGGTACCGAACGACTACAGACGTGCTTGTTCAGGAGTCAAACAAGAAACTTCCAGAGTATAGGGCTCATCCGTTTAGCAGCCTCATCATCACCATGTCGGTCGACAGTGTTTTTAGGACCCGCTCCCTCGGCGTGGCGGCCGAGGGTCTCCCCGATCAATACGCCGACGGCAAGGCTGCTAAAGTCTGGCAGCTGTACATCGGAGACACGCAGAGCAGAACGCAAGAGTATAAAACTTGGGTGGTGTCTCTGCTGAAAAAAGAGGGTGTGAAGAATGTACTGGACGTCGCCTGTGGAACTGGGTAAGGTTCAGCTTAGTAGGCGTCTGGGCACATTAAAAAAATAACACTGACAACAATGCATGATGCAATGAGGGGTATGACATGTTTCACGGCTCTGAGTCCACCTCACAGCATGGGCTGCTGCATCGTTGTGTCCAATATGTGTAGTCTGCTGATGTGTGCATAGTCAACAACGCATCATTGCAGCCTCTTAAGTCGCTATTCTCCTCACGGAGTGCCCTATTTATCAACATGTATTTGCTTTTAATTGTATTAAATGGCGATAAACTCACCCATATTACACCTGTACGGACATTCTCTTTGTATCGCAATACAATTATATCTCTCTTTTTTTTTTAAGAGAAATACGTTTCTAATAAACGATTCACATGATTGACCTGTTAGTTGGCATTCCCACTATGCCCATGTCGACAACTAATATTATTTCTCCTTGAACTACTTGGACAATGGTTCGTAACCGGTTCATTTAATCTCCAGTTAAGATAAGGATGCCGTGTGTTTACAACCTATCAGGAGTAGTTTGGTTGGTTACCTGTTAAGTATTAAGGTAATCTTGTAGGTTAATAATAAGATAATATGTAATTTATTATCTTTTCCATCACCCCAAGAGACTATTGCTTAAAAGTGTTTCCTATTGAAAAGACAACGCTTTTTAAATATGGTATAAAAAAATCGTATACGAAAGGCTAGGTAGAAAAGTATAGCAAACAGAAATAATAACCCATATAAAAAAACATTGTTTTGGTCTTATAGAGTTGATTCTATCATGTTGGTGGAGGATGGATTCAAGATGGTGAGTGTGGATGCCAGTGATAAAATGCTCAAGTACGCATTGAAATCCAGATGGGACAGGAGAAAAGAGCCAGCCTTTGACCAGTGGGGTAGGCCTATGGAATTGTTAAAATACCATTTTATTGCAGTTAATAACAATTACTTGTTTTCCTATGTAAATATACTATTCACTACTTTGCTATTTGGCATCCAAAGTCATAATATAAATAATCATGTTAAGTAGGCCTATGGTGTCAAAGTCACATATAATATTTCAAGTCTGCCTTTCTGTTTCTGCACAAAGTGATTGAGGAGGCCAACTGGCTGACTCTACCAGAAGACGTCCAGAAACCAGGGGATGGATTTGATGCGGTTATCTGCCTTGGAAACTCATTTGCCCATTTACCAGATTTCAAAGGTATTTTTTAATTTTTAGTATGAATGTTGATGAGAGTTTGCATGTATGAATGTTTGAGAGTGAATAAATTGCAATCCATACATTATTCTTATCTATTTGTCTTTAAACCTGTACTGTAATTACTGTAAGCTCCAACTCAAAGCCAGCAGAGGTTATTCATGGGAAAACTTGCATAGTGCTGGTCTAAATACAAACTTAATGTAATTTGGTCAAAGTTGAACTCTTTGAAATGCTTCCAGGGGACCAGAGCGACCAGCAACTGGCCCTTCAGAACATCGCTTCGATGGTGAAACCAGGAGGGATCCTTATTATCGACCATCGCAACTACGACTACATCCTGGAGACCGGCCGAGCGCCACAGGGCAAGAACATCTATTACAAGGTAGCGTGTGCGTGTGCGTGTGCGTGTGCGTGTGTGTGTGAGATCTCTCACTCTCCGGTTTGGACTAGTCTGTGCTGCAAAGTTCTGCTTTGATCTGGTTTGGGCTAGTCTGTGCTGCAATGTCCTGCTTTACCTAGTCTCGGCCGTGTTGTACTCAGGTACACAATTATTTTGCAGATTAAGCTTGAACAATCCACTGTTGGGCTTCTAAGCTCTCTGGTTGCATTGATACATTTACTGAGCTATATGAATTGATCTCCATACAGCATTTCCATATATAGATATATAGTTATAGATATTAATTTAAGAACATAAGGACTACACATAGTTCTAAAGATAACTTTGTATTAATATGACACATTTTATATATATATATATATATATATACACACACAGTATATGTATTACATGTTGGACTCTTTAACGAATTAAGAACATTTTTTGTATTTAATTGTACTTAAATGATAAGTCACTGTATGCTTGGAAGTGTACTCCACTTGTCAAGTGTACTCCACTGGTCACCTTGGATCAACTTGTTAATGTACACCAATCTACAGGAGTCAACGGCCAATGTCCATGAACCAATTTCACCAGGACAACACGTAATAAGTGTATGCCGTCCCACAGTTTGTTTTCAGGGTCATCAACAACTCAGAGAGCTGTTTTTTATCAGAGAGCGAAAGCAAGTCATGGTTTTAGGGCAGCACAATGGCGATGAAAAGCATAGATTTCTTTTGTTTTTAGTTTGCATAACAAATGCTTTGTTTTGTGTTGTTGTGTAGAGTGACCTGACTCAGGACATTTCCACCTCGGTGCTCTGGGTGGAGAATAAGCCGCATATGATTACCTTGGACTACACCATCCAGGTCCCACAGGAGACGGTTGAGAGCTCACCAGAAGTCAGGTAAATCAAAACGTTTCTGTTCAGATTTTTGTTTTCAATAAAACAAAATTCTATAAGAATTACATTTCAGCTTATAACCTGATTTCATACTTGTGATATGTCCTTTCTACCAGTAACATAGGACATCATTGTTTACATTGTGAATCTGATCAATACAATTCAAATTGTGTTTCCGTTCTGCAGTAAATTCCGCTTATCCTACTACCCTCACTGTCTGGAGAGCTTTAAGTCTCTACTGATGGCCGGCTTCCATGGGAAGATGGACCATAGTGTTTATGGAGATTTCAAGACATACACCCCTGGACAAACCGAAGCCCCATGTTACTTTATTCACGTCTGCAAGAAGAAAATGTAACAGCCACATCCTAGCACCATCCAGAAAGGGCCTAGATCAACATTCAATTAGTGTGCCCAATTAATACATATCCTGAAAAATGTGATGGTGATGGAGGTTAGATTAACACTTCTCTATCCTACGATTACTGCTTTCTGAAGTAAAGAAAGAATAAGTCTTAATTTGAATCTGGATGTGTCTGAATGTATGTTTGATGTTTGAAGGGTGAAATAAATCTCGCTTCCCCTTGTTATTGTAGTTTGTGGGTACTTATAATTACACCAGCATGAAACCAGGTGATCTTTAGTTTCATAAATTAGAATAGGTTTGCCTTCTTTGCCAAATACTTGCAGCAACAACTTTAATTTACTCACTTAAGTCATAAACATAATCACTTGTTGGCCACACTAAAAAGGGCTGTAGGTAGGATTTGAGAGTTGAAAAGCACTTGAGATTTTGAAACCCCTAAAAATCCCCCACACCTCAGTCTTACAGGAGAAATCCCATGTACCCACATGGCATTTCTTTGACCTATTTTCTAGGACCCTTTTTCAGGTCAACTAATGGCTTAGTGGTTCATTGGGTGGCCACCTTGAATCGTGTCCACGCAAGTGGTGACCAACGCAGACTTCAGCACTCCTTAACAAAACGAATGAATCCACTTTCATGTAAAGTGATACCTTCGTAGGGAAATGGTGTCTTGGAAAAAAAAAAACTGTAGGCTTTCTCTTGGCCGATAAGCGCTATGGTGCTCTGTATGAACCATAAATACATTAAGTGAGTGACATTACATGAAGAGCACCAGGTTAATTAAAAGTAAGCATTTCATATGTTAATGTAACTACCGTGTTCACAGATTATAACGGAATCAAAGACGTGCCAGTGTTGAGGCCTAAGCAACTTTGAAACTTGAAGTCAAGTGCGTTCTGGTCCCGAAACAGACAAGGAGAGCTGAATTTTTTTGGCTCTGTGATGAATCCTGCTCCACTGTGTCAAGAGGGTTTTAATCTGTGGAGGGAAAAAACAAACAAACACAGTTGATAATGATTCTGCTGAAATGAATGACTTAACTGTCTGAGAATGCAAATGATAGATAAGACTGTAAGATAATAAGCAATAAAATGATCAAGGTAACCATTACTATAATCATTGAATGATTACGGTGCAGCCACCTGCTACCAGAGCTGTAATAGGATGGAAGCCCGTGGTCGCTGAGCCATGCGGAGATGAGTCTGACCTCACCTGTAGGCAGAGGAGATGGACCCGGTCCAGAGAGGTGGAGCTGGACCTGGTCCAGAGAGGTAGGGCTGGACCCGGCCCAGAGAGGTGGGGCTGGACCCAGTCCAGAGAGGTGGAGATGGACCTGGTCCAGAGAGGTGGGGCTGGACCCGGTCCAGAGAGGTGGAGCTGGACCCGGCCCAGAGAGGTGGAGCTGGCCATTTGGTATCGATATGTAGGGCATATTATTGATCCAGGAAGCAACATGTATTTCAAATACAATGGTGTTGGAATGGATAACATAAAACAGCGATGGAGAAGTACAAGAGATGACGTTAGTGCCGTGACCACCAACCAACTGCTGAGGAGACTGCTGCTACGGAGACCCGGAAATAGAGGGACCAGGGCACCCGCTCTGTCAGCGCTCCCCAGCCCTGCGAGCAGCCACGTGTTGGCAGGGTCTGTCTCTGCATACACGCCATGGCCTCCATCTGGCACACAACACCGTCCAGACCTGCCATCATCGGGACCTCTTCTGGTAGTCTGGACCTCCAGACTTAAACCTCATCGTCCGGACCTCCAGACCTAAACCTCATGATCTGGACTCCAGTGGCTCCAACCAGAAGCACTTGACTCTAGTGACAGTCGCCTCGTGTTCAACTGGCTTAAATTCTCCCATGCCATGTGACCCCCCCTTTTCCGGGACCTCCATTGGCTCCCTGTAGTAGCTTGTATCAGATTCAAGATAGTAGTACTGGGGGCACCCCGGTAGCTCACCGGGTAGAGAGCATACCATATAGGCTCAGTCCCGATCGCAGAGACCCAGGCTCGAATCCTGCTGGGTCCCTTGCTGCATGTCTTCCCCTCTATCTCCCATTCCTTCCTCTCCATCTCACTCTAAAAATCTTTACAAATAAATCTTAAAAAAAGGTGGTCACTACATCCAAGTGTTGGTCAAACCAGACACCCCAGCTCGAGCGCTCCGCCCAACTACTTCAGCTGGACATCTGGTACCGCCATCGCTAAGAGCAAGCAAAGGTCGATCATCAAAGTCACAACTCTTGTTTTGGCACTGCAGTGGTGGAACCAGATCACAGAGTCACTTAATGTATATGTGACGGTCAATATTGTGACATTGTAAATGTACAGATCCTGAATGTGTAAATTGCTTTTATTATAGGCCTATAGAAAATCCTTCTGAACATAGTGAGACATGTATCAACTCTTAACTGCCGTTCTGTTTTCAAACAAACAGCTTGCCCTGTTAACCTCCCTTCTAGCCCAATTAGTTAGTAACAGGAGGATTAATCAATACTGAACCAAATTGCTAAATATTGGCGTCTACACTCTGGAAATATTCTAGACAAACTGTATCGGCCCTTGGTCCAAAATAGCAAACCTATCCTTTAACAATTAAAATAATGTTTCAAATATTTACACAACATATTTACAAACAACATGACAAATCAAAAAT
Source organism: Gadiculus argenteus (assembly GCA_900302595.1). Taxonomy (NCBI): domain Eukaryota; kingdom Metazoa; phylum Chordata; class Actinopteri; order Gadiformes; family Gadidae; genus Gadiculus; species Gadiculus argenteus. The sequence continues at coordinate 2,045 of OMLJ01051049.1, read as the reverse complement.
GGATACATTCATTTTTTTTAAGTAAGAAATGTAAATGCATTGAGTGCATTTCATTCTCAAATAACTGACTGCCAAATCAAGATTAGAATAAAGAATATTACAGAGAAATATGTATGGAGGCTATGTACACAAAAAAATAAGAAAAGAAGAGAAGGGGAAGTAAAAAACAACCAGGTAATTTATAAACATATATTGAAGGAAAACCCAAAATGAGCTATCCAATCCAGCTATGTGCATTTGAAAAGCCTCAGCTTTTCCCTAATAGCATCGGCAGGGAGTTGTGTAAGGCATGTGTGGATCAAAAAGACCAAAGCCGTTTAAAACTGCTGAGCAGTTCTATTTCATAAGCTGAAGTATGTGAATGAATACGAACATTGTTTCAGGATGACTTCATAACGCCTGTAGGAATCAATACCACCCTGTTTCATGATTGGTTCTGTGCCCTCACTAAAACCACCTCTTTTAGCCCTTCTACAGATACAAGGTTGGCAAAAATGATGGTGCATTTGTAATTATTGACTGAATCTAGACATGAGTCAGAATGATCAAGTCCAGGTCAATTTAAGCCAAAACCCAATGAATTTGAGAATAATATTTTCTTTTCAACGACCATCTATTGTACTAGTCTTCATTTTTGCACCTTACCTAAGCAAAATGTTAAAACAATTAGATATTCTAAAATACTGTATTGTAAAGCTATGGCAACGTTGATGAACCAATACCTAAATATAAAGCCTCCTAAGACAAAACGTTGTTTAATTATGTTGTTTAAAACACAATGAAAAGAAAAGACCCTGTTAAATCGACACCTTACTGAAAATACTGTCACAGATTCAATAAACACAACTACCAGCATCACTTGCAGTACCAAGTACATGGTTTTCTCTACATTTATTACAGATACAACATGATGTCTTCATAAATAGTTGCATAAAATGTTAAAGCTGCAACATTGCACATAATAAGAAACGTAAGATGAGTGCATTTACAGTAATCTCCTTCCCGATGCAATCCCCCTCCCCCCTTTGCATTCACCCCTCTGACGGGCTATCCCTGCTGCTAAGGCTCTGATACACAATCACAATCTTACATTTTTAGGTCTCCCAAATAGTCATTTCCGCCACAACGGCCAAAGCGGGCGTTTGGAGTTTGGAGGGGGACTCCGAAGGCGGTTCAAAGTCTATATACAAAGTAAGGCTTAAACATCTGTATATGTGCACAATGCAACGTTTTGTTCTAGGAAAAGCCCAAACCACCATCCTTTTAAGTCTAGTCTTTTTTCGTTTTTCGGAGGTCGGACAGTGCAGCGCAGTTTTACGTGCAACGTGGTCGTCATGGTTATCGTAGATAGGGCACATACAAGAAGCACTGACAGCAAAGAGACTGGCTGCCTGAGCGGCACACTGGGTCACACGGGGAGGCCCACGGCCCCCAGCAGCCTTCCACTGACCAACATTAATCAACGCTTTTTTTTGTTTTAAAACAAATAATTGAAAATCTATGGACATTATTTTCCTTTCTATACATAGTTTATATAACAAAAGGGATGCTTCTTCTAAAAGTCAGATTGAGTGTGAAAGAGGAACAGGACCAAGAGATGACGCCTTCCTCCCTGCCCTCAGCGGTCAGAGGTCAAAGGTCGTCTTTGCTCGGCCGTTCCTAGCTCGCGTCGCTCTCTCCCGTGGAAGCTCTGCTACTCGGTGCAGTCGCTTCAAGGCTCAATCTCGTGTCTTTTTTGATCGATTCCGATGTCTTGCAAAATAAATTACTTCATTCTCCATCTTGATTTTTTTTTTCACTTTTTTTTTCCGTTTGCTTTACTATAAAAAAGGGCTTTGATTCTGAAAACAGCAAGCAGCAGTAGACAAGGACATCCATCCATTGGTTGGCTGAGAACTCTTCTCCAGGGCTTTGATTGGCTGACAACAGGTGAACAACAGGTCATCGATTTCATCAGGCGAAGAGGACTTTGAACCGGAGCCACGTGTGAAAGAGGAAGAGATCGGCGTACAGGCTCCGCCTCTCAGAGGCAGGTGAGGGGGTCT
>OMLJ01051047.1:0-11839 GCA_900302595.1 Gadiculus argenteus | reverse complement strand
CCAAACATGGAAACAGACAGGACAGACAAACAGACATATACAAGGACAGGTGGTTTTAAACCAGTTCAGTTCTCCTTGACATAAAATATATATGGGAGAGAGAGTAGAGATGGTTTACCCCTGGTTTGGCCTGCTTACACATTGGCCTGCTAACCTAGACCAACATGTAAGCTTGGGTCTCTTTGCATTCACACTGTGGAGGCCTGAATCCAGTTATTGGTATGAACCAGATTATCATTACAGAGAAAACAAACATATATATTCAAACATATAGCCAGAAATTCATTAAATTGTACACTAGGTCCAATTAACTGTAACATATCACTGCTCTTACCCATAACCACAGCAAATGAATGTGTTCCTAACAGCCTACTGTGTATAAATGAATACTAACAATTGCATATCTTGTGAATAACCGCATTCTAACGGATGGCCTTCTGCTGCCCCAGGTGTCACAGGCACCAGGGGGCACCAGTTTTTTTTTCTTCTGGCGCGTGTCGTGGCACCAGGTGTGGGTCTGATTAGCCGGTACAAACCATTTAGCACAGGTGAGAATGATATTCATATCATCAGATTGACATCACAAGTGGGCGTGTCCACCCAGAGATATGAAGGATAGATGAGCGACGTTTACTACAGTCCGATGGGTAGGCTGGTGGACTGATCTATCCAGCACACATCTAGGTGGACACGCCCACGCTGTGATGTTACTATGAAAATCATTCCTTCCCTGTGCTAAACGGTTTGTACCAGCAAATCAGAGCCACACCTGGTGCAACGACATGAGCCCTTTAAAGGTTTTCTTTCAGTTAATGGTTATTTTTGGCTGCAGGTTTTTGTTTATTAGAAGAAAAAAACATAAGAAGTTATAAGAATAGATAGAGGTTGGGCAGCATAATTCAAGCATAATTAAATCAAAGCATCGTTTTGTGCTAAAATAAAAGAGCATTCTGGCTAGCCTACAAGTAGCTATTAAAGGAGAGAAATATTATTATTGTAGCAAAAGTCTTTAGCATACGTACACTAAACTCACAAATGTGTAGCAGTGAAATTGAAGTAGTAAATATTTATTTTGCATGTTTACACTAAAGTCACAAATGTGTAACAATAAATTTGAAGTCATACATATTATTTCTACCATTGTAAACACAAATAGGGGCTACGAGTTCACAAGTCCTTTGTTACAGGTACACACATCCTATCCTGTGCATCACAACTTCAAAGAGTCATGCACTTAACACTTTTGCTACAATTATTGCAGCGCAGTTGGTGCAAAACACATTCGCACACCCATGTTTCATAATCTGAGAACATGCACAAAATGTGTGCATTCGTAAACCCAAATGTGAACTAATGCATCAGAAGTTGCACATCTGTAAAATATTTCCTCACAAATAAAATTATATTTGTATTTATTAAAAATTATATCTATGTTCATTGAGCATTTTAATAAGCTAGCACAAGTCCATCAATACAATTGCTCGAATCTGCTGCTACGAGTCTCAACTGTTGTTTTTCTGGCCATGGAGGTCATTTACATTTACATTTAGGGCATTTAGCAGATGCTTTTATCCAAAGCGACTTACAATAAGCACATAACCAAGTGGACAATCGTCAAACAAACCTATTCCCTGTATAGAGCAGTGATAGCCAACTATGTAGATGCTACACAAATTACTATACTACTAAAACTATACAAAATACAACATACATTAGGTGTGTACATTTAGTGCCAGGACGTATAACATACAATGGTGGGTGGAGGAAGGGACTGGATGGCTATGGAGAGTCTAGGTGAACAGGTGAGTTTTAAGTCTTCTGCGGAAGGGAGAAGGGAGGGAGCTTGTTTCACCATTGTGGTCCCAAGACCGAGAAGATTTGCGATTTTGCAGATCAGCACTTGTTTTCCCTTAGGGATGGCGGAACCAGACGTCCAGCGGAGTGATCGGGCTCGGGTGTGTGCTTTAACCAACGTTAGGAGGTAGGCAGGAGCGGTTCCATCGACCGCCTTGTGAATATAATGCGAGTGACTACAGGGAGCCAGTGAAGGTCCCGGAAGAGGGGCGTCACATGGAAGAATTTAGGTAGGTTGAACACGAGGCGCGCTGCCGCATTCTGGATATGCTGCAAAGGTTTAATTGCAGAGGCAGGAAGTCCAGCCAGAAGCGAGTTGCAATAGTCAAGGTGGGAGATGATCAGCGCTTGGACTAGGAGCTGAGCTGCTTCCCTTGTGAGGAAGGGCCGGATCCTGTGGATGTTGTATAGGGCAAATCTGCAGGATCAGACCACCGCAGTGATGTTTGCAGTGCAGCATAACTGATTATCCAGTATCACACGTAAGTCCATGTGCGGGCAATCTTTACCTGGCATTAAGAGGAGCTCAGTCTTGTTGAGGTTAAGCCTCAGGTGATGGGCAGTTGTCCAAGTGCTGACGTCTTCCAGACATTCTGATATGCGAGTTGCAATCAGGGCTTTGTCGGAGGAAGGGAAAGAGAAAAATAGCGTTTATAGAGCATCAGCATCAGCAGTGATAGGAAAAGCTGTGTGATGTAATTACAGAGCCCAGAGATCTGGTATAGAGGGAGAATAGAATAGAATACAAAGCCTTGAGGGACATCAGTGTCAAGCGTACAAGGTTTGGACAAGGAACCATTCCATGTTACCTGATAGGTGCGGTTTGTCAGATAGGAGGTGAACCAGGATAAGGCAGATTCAGCAATGCCAAGTTCGGCGAGAGTCGCAAGGAGGATCGAGTGGTTCACCATGTCAAATGCTGCGGACAGGTCAAGGAGAATGAGAACCGATGAGAGGGACGAGGCTCTGGCAGCATGGAGGGATTCAGTCACTGCGAAGAGAGCCGTCTCAGTGGAGGGTATGACCATTTTGGCGAGATGAGGAGTCCAGTCCCTCCTCCTCGCCCCAACAGTCTAGGGGTGTGTGAGAATGAGTAGGTGGTAGAGAGGAAGTGGAGGGACATAAGGGAGGCGTAGGCCGAAATAGAGAGAAATACTTTCTGACCGCCGATTGGCAATTCCAGAGACTTGGAGTCAGTGGAGGTGGGGGGCGGTGGGCGATGGCTCGGATTGGAGGGGTTGCTGCACCAAGCAGGGGATCTATGGTGGCGTCTTCTACGGGTAGAAATTCTGACTTGGATGGAATTACTACACATAGCTACAATGGGGTGGTTTCCTAGTGTCTTCCTCGAGTGACATGGGGCATCATCCGGGCCTCTCGATGGGTGGTTGGCGACAGCGGATAAGACCTGGGCTGAGGCTGCCTCCAGTCAGAGTGTACATGGATGACCTCACAACACTCACCACGACCAAGGCTTGCACTGTGCAGCTACTAGGAAAGATCCAGGAAAAACATTGAGCGTGCTCGTATGAAGATCAAGCTGAGCAAGTCCAAAAGCATTTCCATTGTCAAGGGGAAGCTGTCAGACCACCTCTTCCACATTGGCGAGGAACCCAGGAACCCACACGGTCTCCGAGAAGCCTGTGAAGAGCCTAAGTCACTGGTATGATGCCTCCCTCAAAGATAAAGAGCAAGTAGAGCAGCTCAGGAAGGAGGTAGCCAGCGGCCTGGAGAACATAGACTGAACCCTGCTTCCTGGCAAGCTGAAGCTCTGGTGCATGCAGTATGGACTATTTCCATGTCTCCCATTGCTGCTAACCCTCTATGAGGTTCCGCTCTCAAAGGTGGAAAAGCTGGAGAAACTGGTCAGCTCATATGTAAGGAAGTGGCTTGGCCTTCTCAGTGTCTCAGAAGTATTGGGCTCTATGGCAAAGGGATGTTACAACTGCCCATTTCCAGTCTGGCAGAGGAGTACAAGTGCGCCAAAGTCAGACTGGTGATGATGCTACTGGATTCGAGCGATTCATTTGTAACCCAAGCTGCCCCCATCCTGGCCACCGGGAGGAAGAGGACCCCACTGGCTGCAACTGAACAGGCAAAGGCAGCACTCAGACACAAGGACATCGTGGGCCGATTGCAGGAGGGGAGGAGTGGTCTTGGTCTTGGCGCCAGTACACCAGCGTGGAGCAAGGCCACTACATCTCAGAGACGCAAGCTGGTGGTCCAGGAGGTACGTCAGGAAGAGGAAGCAAGAAGGTGTGCCCAAGCTGTAGTAATGACAAAGCAATGACAGGGAAGGAGTGGAGAAGAAGAAGATCACCTGGAGAGAGCTGTGGGAGATGGAGTCATTCAGGGCAAGTTTTACCATCAGGGCTGCATATGATGTCCTGCCTTCTCCCGCAAACCTTAGCCAGTGGTATGCCGAAGACCCCACATGCCCTGTCCAGCAACATTGAAGCACATAGTAGTGGGATGCAAGAACAGCCTCACCCAAGGCCGGTACACCTGGCGGCACAACCAGGTGTCTTGCAGATGTGCTGGAAAGTCGACGGACAAGTGTGAATGCCTTTCCTCCCTCGTCATCCCTTTGGCAGCCAACACCATTTGTTCGGGAGGGCGAGGGTCAAGCCAGCCTCACCACCATTAGGCCAGACACCGCAGCTGGGCAGAGCACCGGACTGGAAGCTGCTGCCAGACTTGGGAAAGAAACTCTGCTTCCCAGTAGGGCTGGGCGATATACCGGTATTTAGAGTCATACCGGTATATTTTTGAAAGAGATATGTAGTTGAGACACTATCACCATACCGGTATAATATATATTATTTTGATGTTGCCTTGCGGCGTTTCTCTGATGCTCCATTGTTCCGACCTCTCGGCTCTTGTGGATCACCTCCCATAATCTAAGATTTGAATTAACAAGCCAGGTCTAAGATTAATTTCCGCGTCTGGAGCTCCACGGCTGGACTCCGCTGACAATCTGTTGTTATACGCACGGTAGACCTTCGATCAGGCCAAAGAAATTAAGCCGACCCTACCCGTGCATGTTCTGTCCGACACATTAACTGTAATTATGAGCCTGAGCCCAACAACTCGACAATTTTATTAATACGTGGGATGTTATAACTGCCGTTCTCAAATACAATTCTGAGTTGTTTGTCTTATGGAATCTCCCTGCTTCTGAAATGCGCAAACATCTTCGCCCAGTGCTCGTCCACTGGAGTGCGATGTGTTGCGTTTTTTTAAACTGTAGCCATCTTGTGCAACTTTGTACACATTTGTCAACTTTGCTAAAGAATATATAATATTTCTGATTATGGCATAGCTTCTCCCCACCCAATTAGGCTAATAAAGGCTTAAAAATAACAAAAATAAAAAGCCTGATCAGGCCCGGGCTGGCCCGACCCGGGCTCTGCACACTCCACACTTTGCCCATTTTGTTCAAAATATTGTTATAATATCGTATATCTACTTCCCTACTTCCCAGCTGAGATCGCAGCCACCAACCTGCGACCAGACATCGTTCTGTGGTCAGCCTCGCTCAAGCTCATCTAGAGATCATCGAGCTCACCGTGCCCTGGGGGGGTGCAGTGGAGGAGACCTATGAACGGAAGAATCTGAGGTACGCTGAACTTGCAGCCGATGCACAACAACAAGGCTGTAATGCAAAGGTACTCCCAGTGGAAGTAGGATGCAGAGGGTTTGTAGCCACCTCAACATCCAGGCTACTCAGAGAGATGCGAGTGCGAGGGAAGGCCCACCGGCAGGCAGTCAAAGACCTCTCCAGGGCTGCTGAAAAAGGGAGCCAGTGGCTGTGGATGAAGAGAAAGGACTCCATCTGGGCCTTCAAGTGAGTCGATGGCATCTAGGGAGTGAACCTGGGACGCTGGGATTCACTGCTGAACCCTCTGGAGGTGTCGTGGGCCCAGGGCCGTTTCTAGCTGTTTGGGGGCTATGCAAGATACTATTTAGGGGCCCCTATTTTTTCAAATTCTGAGGTAGAGATTCCTATCGTTTTCATATATTCTGTGACGATGCAGCAGTCTGTTACATTTTAAGAGGAAAGCAGGCTAGAGTACATTAATAAATGCAACAGATACAGTATGTTCTTGAAAAATGTAAACTTTGAGGTTGCATAACAAGGTGACATAACATAAAAAAACTTTAACCCACCATTCCAAAACAGTAGAAAATAAATAACTAAACTTACTTAAATAAATAAGCATATAATGGACCAGCATCCATATTATTGCACAATCAATAATAAATAAATAAAACACCATGTGGGTCCAAACCAGTGAAGCGATCACTGCCATAAAGCGTCTTGCCATAATGATCACATCACTGTCACATGGCTTTTTTCTTTCTTCTTCTTCTTCTTCTTCTTCTTCTTCTTCTTCTTCTTCTTCTTCTTCTTCTTCTTCTTCTTCTTCTTATTATTATTATTATTATTATTATTATTATTATTATTATTATTTATCTTCAATGTGTATTGGCCAATCAGATTGACAAAGTGAATTGAGAATAAACAAAATACGAAAGACGAAACGACAACGAATATCACGTTCCGCAGTGGTGAGAACCGTACGGACTGCCGTCTGCGTGACACACATATGTGATACTTGTCACTCAACGAGAGGCAAGAAGAAAGCAAAAAAAAAAAAATACTAAGGAAAATTCTAAAAATTACATAAATAGTAACGCACAGTAACTTCGATGGTCAGATAAGTACGATAATATTGTAATTAGCGTCTACGTTATTATTCTCATCACTTCACATCACTGTCAATCATCCCGTCAAACCTATCGGCAGACGTCACTTGCCACGTGACAGCCCAACCCAAAGGTGATTTCAGAGCCGCTTCTTCGTGGGTAATCAGGTCAAAATCACCATGCATTTTTACCTGATTACCACTTACATGCTTTGCAAATAAATGCACAATGAATGCATGCAATACATGCAAATAAATACTACTACTAGCTACTTTTAATTCTCCAACATATAATAAAAGATGAGGATGAACTTGCTGTTTGGGGCCCCCTAGTGGCTGCGGGGCCCTATGAAGCCGCATAGCCCGCATATAGCAAAAATATAACAGCGAAACACCCAAGAAGGAGGGCGCCCACTTGACAACCCAAAGGGTGCCATCACTCAATTGAACATTCCACAGAGTCTCATCGGTGCCTCAAATATGCATTAATTGAGGGATATCAACATCCAGTCCTACACAACAGATCTTCTTGCAGATACTTTTGCAGCACGTCTAGGTGGTACAAGTGTAGCAAAAGTGATTTGTATCCGTAGATTTGTTTATAGGTCCATGGTTGTTGTTGTTGTTGTTGTTGTTGTTGTTGTTGTTGTTGTTGTTGTTGTTGTTGTTGTTGTTGTTGTTAAAAAAGCCGGTGTCATGCCAATGTAGTTATCCTCTCGGCTCACATGGTGTCTGCTGTGGTACCAGAAAGGTAAGAGATAAACAACTTACACAACGCGATAAACAACGCGGTAAACAACTTTTGTAACTGTTGTTTTGGTTAAATGTATCCTACGGCGAGACAATAACTAATGCATTAGATAGAAAATATGCATGTGTTTTCTTCAATTTTTATTTTCAACGTATTCAACTTCTCAACGTATCGGTTTCCTAATAATGATAATACGATTCCTAATTATAACATTTCTCTTAGCTGACGCAGATGATTAACGCATGTCTGCGCAGCATTGCGCAAAGGGACGTTCGTGAACAGGCGCTGTGATACAAGTTCCGGTTAGCAACCAGATTTGACGCTGTTGCCTGGTATCCAAGTCGGGGTTCATGCTCTCGAACTAACGTAGTTGTTTACTTACTTTACATTTAGGTGTATACGTTCGGTTTTATATGTCGAGTATTTGGATGAATATTGGATAAGTCGATATTTAGCGCAATAATCAAATGTGTTTAACGGCCTGGTAACCAGAAGACGTCCCGCTGTAATCCTTACAGATTACTATATTACTATATTATATATATTACTATACCTTACTATATTATATACTGATAAAAAAAATGAGCCAACAACTCAAATTCGTAGTTGAACAACTCAACAAAGATCCCTTCAAGAAGAACTTTAATCTGATCCTGTTTGACTCACTTGAGCCAATGCAACTACTGCAGAATTTAAATGATGTTCTGGGCGAGATTGACCCAAAGGTGAGATAATGACCAATCCATCAGCAAAGAAGTGTGTGTTACTTCTGTGATGTTCACATGTCTGGTTTTATTTGTTTCCAGCAAGCCATCGATATCCGAGAGGAGCAGCCGGAGCAGACCGCAAAGAGGATGTTTTCTATGCTGGGGATGCTGAAGTACAAGCCGCTGGGGCCCCAGGCAGACGCGTCAGTGCTTCAAAATGTCGACCTCACTTTGTTTCACTGGGTCTGCATCATCATGCTGCTGCTGGTTAAAGCGGTGGATGATGTTCTCTCTTGTGTCGTTCAGGAGTAGCTTCAGACGCGGTCTGGTGACGGGCAGTAAGCCCGTCATCTACCCTCTGCTCCAGTGGCTGCTGCAGAGGCTCCCCGAGCTGAGGAAACGGGCCTACCTCGCCCGCTACCTTGTGAAGCTGGAGGTGCCTGCCGAGTTCCTGCAGGATGACGTCATCAGTGACACCTTTCACCAGGTAGGACGCTCCACTGTGTAGCAGAGTTTGGTAAGATACTCCGGGACCCTCCCAATACTTTGTGCAGAAAAATCTGCCTGACATTCATTACCAAATTCAAAAAAAAAGAAAAGTGATGTAATTCTTCAGTCACACACATTCCATATATGTGTGCATTTAGATGCACACACATATGGAATGTGTGTATATATATAAAAAAATATGTACATACATATATACAAAGTGTTTGTGGCCATCCCATGAACCCCATGACGTGACCCCCATGACGTGACCCCCTTGACCCCCGACCCACAGTTTGAGTACCCCTAACCAGGAGAGGTTCATCCTAACCACCTTAATGTCAGAAGCTGTGTAGACGGAAGACTCCTCTGTGTTCAGTACGAGGACCTGGTGGAGACCTTCAAGACCCACCACAGGGAGTGTGAGCAGCTGAAGACCTCCGGCTTCTCCACCGCAGAGATCAGAAAGGTCAGAAAGCCCTCAGAAACATATGCATCTTCTAGCTCACGCTGCCGAAGATACTCAAAGTCCTCCTGATGTATGAGTCACTACTTAGGATAACTTTCTTATTAAGACGATAGAACCTTCTGATGTGATCATCTGCAGGACATCGGGGCGATGGAGGAGGAAAAGGATCAACTCATCAAACGTGTAGAAAGGCTGAGGAAGAGAGTAAGTCCCAAAATAAACATTATTCTATTCAAATATAGATGTATAATATATTCTCTTAAAATGGCCAGGATTCTCTGTAGCATACATAACCGCTAGTTATCTACTCAGATTGAACTATCCTACTTTGGACCAGGCCGTTGTGGTGTTGAAATAGATGCATTGACCCTGATAACTGGAACATTTTAGGGCCTTCAGATCTTCTGCTGACGACGTGCCGATACGTGTTTGTGCAATAACATGATGTGGCCACTAGGTGGACACAGTGCCCAACCACCAGCGCATGTTGGATCTGGCCAGACAGCTGCGCGTGGAGAAGGAGAGAGAAGAGGCCCTCGCCCATCAGAAGCAAGAACAGAGAAACCAAGTAACTGACTTTATTCTAACCTCCACAATAACTGTCCATCGCACTGATGGTCCCTGAGGGGTCCCATTGGAGGGGTAACCCTGGTGGGGTACCACAGGAGGGTCCCACAGAGGATCCCTACAGTAACGTGTTGTGCTCTGTAACGTGTTGTGTGTTGTGCTCTGTAACATGTAAAGTGTAACATGTTGTGTGTTGCGCTCTGTAACATGTAAAGTGTAACGTCTTGTGTGTTGCGCTCTGTAACATGTTAAGTGTAACGTGTTGTGTGTTGCGCTCTGTAACATGTAAAGTGTAACGTGTTGTGTGTTGCGCTCTGTGCTCTGTAAAGTGTTGTGTGTTATGCTCTGTTGTGTGTTGTGTGTTGTGCTCTGTAACATGTAACGTGTTGTGTGTTGTGCTCTATAACGTGTAACGTCTTGTGTGTTGTTCGCAGCTGTTCCGGGCGGAGCAGCGGCTACAGGTCAGCCTGCAGAAGCTGAAGGACCTCCGTCAGGCCTCAGTGGACGCAGACCCAGAAAGTGAGTCGTAGCATTGTCATGGAAACCAATCACAGATGGATGTTGGTGTTGAAGGTCGGTGGAAGAGCTCTGGGCTGTGTCACATGGTTTAATCGATAAACAAACACTAAGGATTTATAATTATACACATTGGGTGCGTTTTCCAAAACAGTCAGCACGTTAGCATTTTACAAACTTATTCCTAAGCCCAGTTGTACTATGCAGCAGCCAAAGTACGAGTGTTTCCCAAAAACCTCCAGCTAACTTAGCAATATGTAGCTGACCTCTTGGTTGATTAGCTGCATACTTATCAGCTAATACATAGTGAACATATGTTTTCTGAAGGCGGAGTTTGGAGTTGCTCTGAGGCATTCAATCATTCACAGGTGGAAGCCTCACAAACGTTGATATTTAGAATACCTGCTTGTTATACAGTTGTGGTTAATTAATATTCGCCAATTTGATTGTGTCTAGCCTACCTTATTCTTCGTATCAACATTAGAAACAATTTCTGAAATAATTGTTTGTTAGGAAAAAACGTCACACAAATGTTTAATGAATTCATCAGCATAGGCACTATCTATGTAATACAATATAGTTGTTGCAAACGGTTGATACATTTATGGAAAAAAGATTCAATTCAAGATTCAATTTAAACAATGAATTTGGTAAGAAATTCACTTTGTCAACACTATTCTCTGGGATATGGATAAGTAAATAAATTACTTTTCTCCCGTCTTCACTGCTAGAGTCAAATGGCTGAGTGGTTAGAGCACTTGTCTGGAGAATAGCAAGTTGTTTTTTTTGGCATTGGTTCAAGCCCCGTCAGATGCGTCTTGTTTCCTCCTTCCAATGATAGATTTTTGATGTTTAAAGGCTGTCGATCTCTTAACAGTACCTCGGCTGCATATTTCCCTCCTACAATTTTTTGATTGCCTATTGATTTGGACAGGGGGCAGCATCTTTTGTTGTCGCTGCAGTGGATGCATGTTAGAATCTTGATACTTTCTTTTATTCTATTTAAAATTGTAGGCTATCATTGAATTCACTTCTCTGAATCCCACTGCCCAGAATCGTATCACATATGTAAAAGTAACAGGGTTGTTAAAGAAAATATTTGTGAAACATTAAATGTCCAGTGATGTTCCACACCCTAACATTTGGAGGAGGTACTGCACTAACTCGGAATGCTAATTGTGTAAAAAAGACAAAGAAGACTGCAATTGTTCATGTGACCATGAATATCCAGGGAGCATGTGGCCTAATATGGACCTACAACAGCCCAAGAGCCATTGTAAATAATTTGCCTTTTTACCATGTGGGTAATAAGGACTCAGCCAGACGATGTTGTTGGGAAATATTCAGGAAGCCTTTCCTTACCTAGTACTATGTAGGTTAATAACATACTACATACTATGAGCTTACTATGTAGGTGAAATGGTTTTGGGGAACACTTGGCTAATGGCTAATAGGGACTCAACACCCTATTAGCTGTTGAGTCCCTAATGGTGCATTTCCACCGGAGGGTGCGGGTCGGTTCAGTCCGCAAAGGTGCGGTATGCGTTTCCACTGCCAAAAAGTGGGCGTGACCTGGACTGAGCCGCACTGAGCCGTACTCTCTTGCAGTACTCCTCCGTTGGGGTACTGAGATGCCTAAGAGGTAGGTTGCTAAGGAAGTTAGCAACTATGCTTTTGGGAAACAAACCCATGGTCTGTAACGGAGACACACACACACACACACACACACACTCCAGTCCACCCCAGTTGCTCATCAGCTGGCTTATATCTGTAAACATAC
>OMLJ01051046.1:0-17018 GCA_900302595.1 Gadiculus argenteus | reverse complement strand
TGTGTGTGTTGTGGAAGGTGAACTCACGGCCAGAGGACTGGACATGCGCTCCAGGGACTGCAGGATGCGCCGGGCCGTGCCACTCGTCACCCCGCAGGGCGGCGCTCCAGCGGGCCGGGCCTTGATTTGCCTCCTCACCGGCGCCTGATGGACGCCCGGGGTCAAGCACTCGGAGTCAATCTCTCGTTTCTACACATTGCTCCAATATGGAGTTCTCCGATAACACACTGAAGCTGAATTCAGACGGGCAACGCTCGACAACTCCTCTAAGACACCGTCACCGTCACACTGTGTCGTTTCACCCTAATGTGTGTCGAGACTGCCGTTCGCGGGCCTGCCCTCTTATTGGCTAACGCTCTGATAGTCACCCAGGAAACATTCACCATGTTTCCACCTTTGCTGTTCTGCATCGCTGTCTGAATTCAGCATTAAGGGACGACGGTGGATTCCTGACCTGATAAGGTGTGCTGGGGCGTGTGCGCAGGCTTCTGGCCGCAGCGGCCCCTCCGTAGGTGGTCTTCCCCGGGTAGAAGGGAGAGTCCCCCAGCTGGCTCGAGTTGAGCACTGTGCTGTTCAACGTGGACTGTGGAGTAGAAAGCGCGGTGAGGTCAAGTCAAGCCGCTATAAATAGATGTCAACAAGCTGGTGAGACCCATTCCGAGATCCACAATGTGAATGGTCAACATAGAAACTCACGTTAGAGGAAGTGCCAAACACAGAAAGGTTGAAGGCGGGCTTCTTGAGACTGGACTGGGAGGCATGGGCCCCTGAATGTGTTCTGTCGGACTCTGGGGACCACAGACGAGGCACCGACACCATTTTGGAGGCGGGTACATCTAGAATGCAAAAAATAATTATAAAATGTCAACTAGTTCGCTCAAGGGAGCGGATTAGTCTTGTGCACCTTAAGATCAAGCACCAAACTACGGACCTTTTTCGGAGGCTCGGGAGGAGAAGCCGCTAGTGGTGGAGATGTTGTCATCCTCATGCTGGGAGAGGTTGTCCTTGATCTCCTTCACCAGGGAGAAGCCCATGGTGAAGGGCCCGGGGGCTGAGGAGGTGGAGGGCGGAGGGAAGAGGCTGCTAGGGGGCCCGAGGAGGGGTGAGGAGGCCTCTAGCAGGGGGAAGTGGAGGGGGTGGGAGCGACTCAACGGGGGCCGTGACAGGACATTGTCCTGCAAGTTCAGCGAGGCCTTGCTGGTCGAAGGCTCTGCTGGGTTGGAAATAGGAACCACAAGAGCGAGAGGGTGGGATTAGGTGTTGGCCAAAAGCTTTATTACCACATATAACCAGCAGGTACACAGAAAACACCCAGTGGGCCAAGTCAGGTCTACCTAAGGGGCTGACTGCGTCCCTCACCTGTGTGACTGGTGCTGGGCTCTGGGGAGTCCCAGACGTCGTGGGTTGGTGGTCCCTCCTCACTGCCGTTGGGTGGGAGGGTCTGGTTGTTCTCCTCCAAACCCTGTATGGCGCCACCCTCCTCGGCGGGATCCCCACCTTTAAAGTACTTCTGTAGCCAGGACGGAACGATGCTCTTCACCGTGTTGGTCACTCGATTGATCAGGCCTGACTGCTGCAGAGGGAGAGAGTGAACCAGCCAGGGTTGGATTAAATCAGTTGGAGCAGCCATTATTGTCAATAAAAAAGTATAAATACAATGACAATAATAATGCCAAAACACTGATTGTTTTGGACGATGCTCATCTTTTGACACTTATTATACTATACCTCAATACCTCAGTGTAAATACTAGGAGTGCTATTGGTAATAAAAAAAAACACTGCAGTTATATGCAAGGTATAGCCATTCCTCTTTATTAAACATAAATATATCATACATTCAGCACAGTTAGTAGTGCATTATAAAGCTTAGTGTGTTTAAGTGAGCGTGTTGTAGATGGACTATACCGCTGTCAATTAAACTGAAAATGTAGTCAGTAGCTTTTAACCAGAAGAGAGCACAAGAGGGCACCCTCAGGATATGGATTATTGCGTTCTACATTCCTGAAGTTGCAGCATGGGAAAAAAAGAAGTGGAGTTCGATAGCCTGCACACCTCTTTGTATACATGCTGTCAAACTAGAGGGAGCTTTCCTCTCCTGATAGAAACCATGGGTGCCTCATATGCTTATCAGTTAAGCACACCAAGGC
The DNA here is from genome assembly GCA_900302595.1 of Gadiculus argenteus. Lineage (NCBI taxonomy): Eukaryota > Metazoa > Chordata > Actinopteri > Gadiformes > Gadidae > Gadiculus > Gadiculus argenteus. The sequence continues at coordinate 14,869 of OMLJ01051046.1, read as the reverse complement.
AATCGACTGAACTACAACATGTCTGCACCCTGCCACCCTGAAACTAATCTACACCGACAAACCATCAACATTCTGACCGATACATCCACATAGAAAACCACTGCTTAAACTGTACATGTTTAGTTAAATTATACAAACGTTGGCTCCTGTGTGTGCAGGGCTCACAGAGAGGGGCAATTATTTGGTGGACTGTGTCATAGGGAACACAGGGGCCAGTGCAGAGAGCCTATGCATGTGTCATTGTTCTCACAGGAAGCGGCCCCAGGTTGGGCTGAGGGGAGGTTTAATCTGGTTGCACTCTGTGGACTGTTACTAAAGCATGCCAGTACTCTGAAGGAGCACAACACCCTTGCAGACTCAGTGAGCTGAGGCTTCCAACACCAGAGTTACTCTATTCACGAAAACCTAAATTCACCATGGCTTCAGGTTTCATTTTACAATATGTAGAAAACCATGTCGAAGCTTACCCAGGGAATGTTTAGTAGTTCATTTATGTTTGGTCAACGGGATACATTGAAGACTCATCACCTTTCAAAACAGTTAAGTAATATCACCAAACTCTGAACACTGCGCCCACCGAACAGTTAATAATTTCCGAAACCACGGACGCAAGCAAAACAGTTCATTTAATCCAACTTTCATCCATTTTACCTTGAAGTGGCCTCAACACTAACAGTGTTAAAATTAACCCTGGATACACTTGACAGTTTTGTTTCGTTGTTCGCGTTGATTTGAATTGCAAACCAAGTCCAGTACAAATGCAAACTCCCACCGTTTTTAGGCTTGTGTTCATACAGTCGAACACGTTTTACAAGAACATTTGTGACACACGTCAACATAACCCATCGATGCATTTTATTGTGTTCCTATGCCGATCAATAAGGACACACGGACATGTACAAACTGATGTTAATCTTTAAAATCAGAAGTGTTTTAGTCGCCTTGGTTCATTTTTTAAAGCAAATATACCGTTCTACCCCAATTCACACATCTATGTCGCATGTTAAATGCTCAGTGACAATACACCCATTTGCAAATCCCTTATTCTTTTTTTGTCAAGAGCAGTTATATGCCCCAATACACCGGATTGTTTCATAGTAAATACCAATCTCTGCAATCCCCCTGAAAAGCGAACCCGTAAACCATGTGGGTCTCAAATTAGTCAATGCTTCCTACGCAATACAGCTGGCAGAGATTTGGGCAATGCTTTCTCTGCATATGTCCTTACGTAACTTATTCTCATAGATACAACACGAATGTGAATAGTTATGGACAACGCCTAGCGTGTGTCCGGACGTCAGGTGGATCCATCTGAATATTGTGCGATTGGATACATCTCAGACAACAATGCGCTCGTAGCCGCGGCTAACCCAGCTAGCCGTAACACCGGCTCACTTCAGCCCCACTTCCATGGTATTCCCCAAGTTAGCTGACAGCTAGCTGCTCCGTAGGAACACTGTAGTCACCGGGCGCTAATTGTGCATACGCCATCTGAATCGGATGTCCTCGCGAAAAGAATTATTCCAAGAAATTAGTCCCATCATGTTTTTCACATGTCAAGTCAATCGGGATCGTTACTTCTCTTGGGTCATTTGTCGGCTAAAAACTAGCATCTACTCGGCTAACGGTAGCTAGCATTGCCCTGACATGCTAGCAGCGCGTGGAGGCCATGAGCGCTATCGGTAGGCCACAGAATAGATCCAACAAAACAATAAACAAAGATGGGAAGTAAATGGCATTATTGTAACGGTGATCCAATCAACGCGATCATTTAAAAAAATAACTTTCATCCATTTTACCTGTTTGCTCTTGGCGTAAGGTTTAGAGGCAATATGATATCTTCTGCTTCTAATTTTCCCTCCACCCGTGGCCGCCATGGCTTGTTCGTTTGAGTGTCTATCGGTCTCTCGGCGCCGGATAGCTGTCATCCACTACAGCGAGCCTTTAGGAGCAGGAACTATGGGAAATGGAGTAGCCGCACATGCAAACAACCGCCTCACGCCGCTAGATAAGAGATGGAAAAGTAATCATTGGCACCGCCAATTATGAATCTTACCCGTTTATTTTCGCATTTCTATCAGGCTGGAGTTTCATATTTCACTAGCGTAGTTTCATGATAGAAGTATGACACACAAATAGCTTCATTATAATATTTATTATTAAAGATCACAGTGAATCAAAACACAACATTGAAGATATTACACCTAAAAATAATGTTCTGGAACAAACCGTCAAACTTTATAAATCTAAAAAAAAAGTCAACAAAAAAATGTATACAGATGTTTGCGGATTTGTTGTAGGCTACAACTTGACATTTAAAACGTTCTCAAAAAATACAATCATGGAAATATGATTTTCAAAATATCTGCTAGATAAATAACATTGTTTAGTAGACATGGAATTTACAACATTATTAAACACAGAAACAATTCTACCTAACTCATTAAAAAACAGTGTAGTATTCAGTGTAATTTAAACATAGCATCATAGTAGTAGTACAAAGGAATAAATAAATATGTACGAGCAAAAAAAAACACCTATGGTGACATCTGATTGATTGTGCTTAGCAAGTTAATATTATTATCAAGGTGCTGTTACATGGAACTTCAGTGTTTTGTTGAAACTACATAACCCTTTCACACATTTTAATATGATTATTACAATACAACTCACCCAATATATAGTTATAAAATAGTTAGTGATAGGAAGACACAAAAAATGCATTTTATTGGTCATCTGCCACACTTCCAAGAGTGTATTACTCATGGTTAGGTGTGACTTTGCAGCACTCTCTATCCTCCAGACTTCATAAGACCCCAACCTCTGGTACCCTCCCTATATCTTCTTCCCTCTGTGGTCGTTAACCGTACGCTTCATCCTCAAGTTTCTCTTTTGTGCTGTTGATGGTTTGGTACTATTTGGAAGTTCCTTAGCTGTGCAAGAGAGGGAGGAGGCATTGGTTTTAAAGTGCAGGTGGAAAGTTCACCAGAGTATGATCACCATGAATACAACTGACCTGATGAAAAGCCATCTTGGATTAAACCACAGGGGTCAGTAGGGTTGTTTGAGTCACAATACTTGTTGCTCCAGACCTCCAATGAAAGAAAAAGAAAGAAAACAATTAAAAATGGCTGAACCCTGAATCGAACAATAAAATACTATTAAAACTGTAATGGCATAGACATTTTTTTTGACTAAGGGAGAAACTTACAAACTCATAAAAAACACATACCTCCATTTTTCTTTGTTCATACCAGACCATCCCATATAGACAGAGCAGTGTTATGACTGCCTGGAGCATGTCAAAGAAGAAAGAGAGCACAGTATTTGATTACCTTAAATGTTACATTCGTTACATTTTCTCTGATCCACTATTTATGCAGGTAAAAAACATACAACAAACTTACAAACAAACAAACTTACTACAGAGAAATCATGGTTATGCTTACATTGTTATTTACACAGCCTAGCACACATTACAAAGTACAGATATACTTTAAACAAGTTATCCTCGGGATGAACATACTACCAGGCACTTACCAGACAAAACAGCCATAGAAGCACAAATTGGATACATGTTTTGCAGAACAGGTCCTGCCCAAACTTGACACAGGCAAGAGCTTCCAGGAAGGACAGAGCACTGTTAATAAAAGAAAATATGAAATGTTACGTTCTGTTAACGTTCTGTTAATGTTACATTTAATAAAACAAACAAAAAAAAACCTCAACATTGGCATGACATGTATACATTGGATCGTTACAATAGCGCCCTCTCTTGGCAAAAACTCTCATATCAGCGTCTGAAATCTCTGTTGTGATTAGTCTCTGTTGTGACTTCCAAATGAGATAATATCGAAGTCTGACAGAGCACATCACAATTCTTATGAGAATGGGCAGGAGATGAGACGTGTCTTATGTTGTAAACATATGCATGCAATCTATCAATATCTTACATGATAAATGAAACATGATGCTGAGAAGACCTACCCAAACACCCAACACTGCGTTCCTACTCTTTTGCACTGAGTGTCCGTCAAGTATGCATAATACTGTCTGCAAAGTAGAGGGAAACATCACAACAAAATCAGGGGGCTTTCATTCTTGAAACTGCAGTAACATGCACACGGCTGTGAAACAAGCATACCGCACGGTGGGAGCGGTGATGCTTCCCATTATGAAGATGCGGCCCAAGCTGAGCGGGTGAGACACCTGGAAGACGAAGATGTGCTTGAGGAAGAACGTGTTCAACTCGGTGAGCTGTGGGGATGAAGAGGAAGACAGGGTTTGGTGTGCTCTCCGGATAAAATACAAACAACACAATATTATGGTTTTGGTAAAATTATATGGGATAAAGTTAAACTATGTGTAAACCTATGTAACATTCCAACTACAATTTCAACTAAGTCACTAAGTTACTAAGTCACCCAGCCGGCCTAGCTAGTCAGTTTGCGTCATACAGTTGCACAGCCGGTTTGTAGAAAGAACACCATTATTGAGTTCATTGAGTTCTGAAAGTCTCCTGCCTGCTAACTGGGAGGGACTCAATAATCGTACACATTGCGACTCTAAAATGCTAATATTGAAATGCGGAGTTATGACTTTGTAAAAAATGTCCAATATACCTGCCATAGGATCATGAAGAGGTAGATGCCAGCAAGCCTCTGGAAAGAGGAGTTTGGGTCGAACCAGCGCACATAAGTCCAGCTGGCCGGGGTGAACTGAAGCACGGCCCGTTTTATCTTCCCCGTGGTGGTATGGATGTCCCTGTGGAAACACACATGCTGATGTAACATACACAAACACAGCATTACATCCAGGGGTAGGGAGTAAGAGAGCAGAAAGAAAACACAGTAACCCAGCACTGACTTGATGCTGGCCCAGCTGTAGGTCCTCATCTCCAGGAAGCGGCACACGGTCATGCCCAGCCAGATCCCTCCTCCGTTACACAGGAGTATGTCCAGGATCACCTGGTCCCACCAGCACTCGGCAAAGTTAGGCAGGAGATGCATGAAGAACAACTGGGGAGAGAGGAATCACACGTCAATAAAACTGTGATATGGTGTATTTTTAACCACACTAGACCTTGACAGTTTAAATTGGTAAATACAGCTGGAATTAGGCACTCTTAACCCTGATAATTATACTTTCGGTCTTTAATTTAAGAAGCCAGAGTCATGCCTTGAACAATCATGAACAATCCCTACAAACACGGTTTACTTATGAGGAATATAGCGGACAGTTAAATACAAATATTTGTGAAATGTAGACCACTAAAATAAAGCTTGTTCCCATTTCGATGGACATTTTTTAATCGGAAATGGGATTTAGTATGCTGATTCAACACTGTCTCATAGTAAAAGGGTCAATACAGAACTGTTCTTTAAATCAAAGATTCCTAGACAGTCGTAGATGTACCTCAGTGAGTTCCCAAGTTATACTGATGGTCCAGCAGAGGCCATAGTTACGAATGACCAGCGCTTTAATAGCCCAGCCGACAAAATGTCCAAATGCAAAAATGTCAAAATGGCTCATGACGCGGTCCCACGTGATCACAGTACAATTCACAGCATATTCCTGGGAAGAGAGGTGTTGTAGAATAAACATGGACAATTTTTATACAAAAGTATTTTATGTAAATGAAAAAAAAACATGAATATATCTATGAATGTATGTATGTATCAATTAGAGACATAAGACAATATAACAATACCATTACATCAACCTCCCGTCTGGCATAGCGAAGGTTGGGATCCAACCAGTACATGAAAGTTTTCACTTGGCTCCAGTTAAGGAAGAGGAGGAAGACAAGGAACAGGAAGTAAAGAACACTCAAACCTATCAAGAAGAGAATGGGAAAGAGTCAGCAAACATGACCACAAACCACAATTTGATCTGAGATAAGGCGCAGAGGAGAATTACTTGTAATGATTGAATATAAATGGCAGTTTTGAGCAGTTTGTATGCAAGATGGACTAGTTCTCACCGAAAACCATACGCCATATTGCTGGATGTGGCCTCGTAAATGGACCTAAAAAAAAAGCAATATCAAATTATCAAGTATTGGTCAATTTACTGGAAACATCATCATAACGCAGAAAAAAGTTTAATTTGTATTTATTTGGTTTATTATCACTAGGCGTCTCCTCGAGCCCAGAAACGTTTCCGTTTTTACGCCTTTCCGACTTTACAGATGATTAAGCAGCAGGTGTTCATCAATATCCCTTCATTACAGATTATTATTTTTTAAGATTATAATAAACATTCCTTACCATTAGGAAACGTCAGGACGCTGATGACAAGAAAAAAGGAGACGACCACCAGAATGCCGACTCTGAGGTTGCTGTCAGGGTGGGCATCGTCCCTGTCCATCACATCACACAGTATGACATGTTTAACAGCTGTTCACATACAATGAATGGGAGTATAAACTGATCAATACATTCCAAACTATATATGGATCGGTTTAACAGTGTCATTTACCTGGCAAACACAAAGTACATCAAACTGAGCACAGATAAGGTTAAAAGCGTAATAGTATGCGGCTTATAGAAAAGGTTAATACAGATATCCTCCACTTGTTGCTCGTTTATCATGCGGAAGTGTAACTTGTGGTTCGTATCGTCTTTTTGGAGAGTTGGAGGTGCAATCGGGGGTGCCATTTTTCTAATTAAAATAAACCCCAACAAATATAAGTTTCACTAAATATACCACAGTACTAGGTTTCTTGTTTCAAATAGAAAAACACGGGAGACCACAGATAGTATAAAACGGGAGAACACAAACGGAATATTACAAATTTAGGAGGGGTGTCAGTGTGTGAATGTGCACTACAAACAAAGATACATATTCAGGCAATGGTTTAAGAAAACAAATAGGCTTCAGTCCATGAATTTAGTAAACAACTTATAGAATTAGTTTTTACTTTAGCTGTAATTTTCTGTTAACATAATTGAAATAAATAAACATATTACCCACACGAAACTGACGATTTGGTTTATTCCATTTTCGCCTAACACATCCGGCACGTGAACACATCGCTCCTGAATAGCTTGTTTCATGGGTATGGTATGTTGATTGGGTGTGGACTTGGAGCAAAAAGGTTACTGAGACGACAGAGCCTGGATGTTTGCTGACAATCCCGCTATCAAAAATAAATCAGCAACGTCAGGGAACCTTTGATGACCAACATAGACTTTGTTAGCGTCATCTCCAGCAATGTTTGCTACAACATGGTTGCGCATGAGAGGCAGTAGTGATAGTGCAACTGTCCGATACGATCCGGGACACAGGCCAAATACCCGATGAGTAGAAGCACTTCATTGTGACAGTGTTACAACTCAGCAGCCCCATCTAATTAAAGACCCATTGCACTTGCATCACATTTCGGAAAACGAATTGCGCGCATTGTCACAGAAAGATGTCATAAAAAGTATGAATGTATTTTTTCACGTCGATTTTGATTTAGTAATGGGCAAATGGATGTTTGGAGGCATATATCAGGAAAGCTCTGTTTCAGGAAAGCACTGTTTCAGGATTTTTCGTAGTGAAAAATAGTTTTTCGTTCGTCAAAGCATGTGATATGCCGTGGGTGGGAGGAAGTTGTTTGGCAGGGGGAACAAGCATGACAGCTTTAATGCATGTGGACTGGGCACTTAAGTGTGGTCTTTGGGTGAAGCCCAGTTTATATTTGTCTGCAGCAGTATGTAATTAAAAGTAGACTATATATTGAACAAGCCAAGGCACTTAGAATATTTAGCGGAGGAAAATTGCAACATATGAACTGGTCTGTAGTTTAAATGTGATTGTATGAAAGTTATTGTACTTAAATGTCTGGCAACAATCGTAATAATAATAAATTGTCAATAATCAGTTGTCCTGGAGCATCACCAGTATCTGACACACTGACGATATGCCATGTCTGACATATCCCTTGTGTCATGCAGTAATACAAGTAGGGGTGAATTTGGGCAATGCATATTTGTTTGTTATGAAATGTTATGAAATTGTTATGAAATGGGTACAATCAAGGAGCGGGCTATGCGAGGGGAAGGGAAAGAGTAAGATCACTCAGGATAATATAACACTGATATGAAAGGAAAAGGTATTCTTGGTCATCGAATAAAGTGATTATAAATCAAATCAACTTTTCAACCTTTTCAAGGAAACATGTGTAAAGAAATTACAGAAATATGTGTTCATTACATTTGTTTCCTCTTTATTTATTAAAAAAACTAAAACTTAAGCCAGACTACAAATGCACACTCCAGTCCAGTTTGGGGCGGTAATGCACCATAAACCCGGTCTGGCAACAGCCAATTCACGGCAAGAAGAACATTTACGGAGGACTGCGAATGTGCAGTGCGCCTAAAACAAACACATTCGACAGACTATGTTAAAGCAATAGTTATGGAAAACAAAGTATTTAATTAAAAAATAGTATGTCATTTAGGTTCCGTGGTTCCTTAATGTATATATAATAATACAAAATATATATATATTTATATCACCCACATGAAATTAATATATTGGTTTGTTCCACTTCCGCCTAACACATCCGGCACGTGAATAGCCTGTTGCAGAGATAGGCTTGTCTTGTTTTTTTGTGGTACCCAATTACATAGATGGTATTTAATTTAGGGTATGTATTGGTCTATTATTTCTCAATAAACTGTTAACCTCTTAACATCTATGACTAATAAGTTAATATTTATGTATTTAGCTGCAATTGACAGCTATTGATTTCAAGGACACCAAAAACGCATGCACTTTGGTGTCCTCGGTCTTACTGTGAAGTAAAACTCCAAAAGGACATAGCCACGCTAAGTTAAAACGGCAGCAAGTTTCATTATGTAAGGTTTTCGTTTAGTACCATAGCAATAGGATGCGTCAGGTACAAATTCGGGACAAAAACATGATGCTGTTTAACATATGTCTTTATGCCCTAGGACATTGCCATGGCTTCGTCTTGTGTACAGCTGTGTCGAAGATCTACCAGTTATCTCCGCTCAAAGACCTCGTGTGTCACCCTACTGTACTCTACTCACGTCCAGAATCATGCAGCAGGCTTAAGAACATCTGAAAAAAACAAAGCGGGAGGAGACCCTATTATTCACGGAAACCATTCAATATTACATACAAGACAGAGGAGACAACAAGTGGGTGTTTGTTATTATAGCGTCCACAATGCTAGCCCGCTGCTACCAACTGAACACAAGGACACCAAAGAGTTGATGAGCATGGATGCTCTGTCACAAATCAAAGATGCCCAACACATGACTGAAACTAACCCAAGATTGGGTAGGTATAAATGATACATTTGTATGTGTGAATACATTAAGCATTTAGCATTTAATTTTACTGGGAAGTATATTGTATTTGTATAATTTGTACTCATCTGTTTACCAGATATTGATGTTGCTGTATATCCCAGTGCTTTGGACGAGATAAGTGATCAAGACGCATCACATTCAATGGTTCCCTCCACCCTGCCGTCTGAATCCTCAAGTCTCAGGGACTATGTTGACGAGTCTGAGACACTCAGCAAGCTGGTACAGCTAGGTACGTCTTCACACAGGCTTAACACCTACATGGTCAAACATACCAAATCAAAACGTGTCATGTATCATTGACACAACATTTAGTGGATGACAGCGAGGGATTGTTTTGCCTTGGGTCGAAGTCCATTCATCTGGTGGATGGTCTGAGCATTTTTGATAATTTGGTCTACAAATGCTATTTCTATTTTCAAATAAGAGTTATTTTGTCCTTCTCCCAGGCGTTAAGCTCTGGAAGTTGGAGCAACGGCCCAACGTAGGCACCATGCTACTGAAACTGGACTTCCAGACGGACGTGGTCCCGAGGCTGCTGTTCCTCAAGGAGATAGGGGTGGAAGACTCTGGTCTGGCCTATATTCTCTCTGACAACCCCTTCATTCTCAAGGAGGACCTGGAAAACCTGCAAGCCAGGTGAGAGAGAAAAAATATCCTGGTTAATGTCAATGCAGTGAATAATTTTTTATACCAGACACTTTTTAAACTTGAATACCACATTACATAAAAAGAAGAATTGTGGATAAAGCATTGGTGTACATGCTAATGTAGTATTTGTAAATTGATTGCTAGCGATACCTTTATCAATCAAGCCAAGTCACCATTTCCAGTTTCTCCCTCTGTCTACCCCCCTTTGCTTTGTAAGGGTGAATTATTTGAAGTCACAGAAGTTCAGTCCAGAGACTGTTGCCTCCATGGTTACCAGAGCTCCGTATCTGCTCAACTTCAGCGTGAAGAGGATGGACAACCGACTAGCATTTTTTCAGCAGCAACTAGGTCTCAACCCTTCTAAGGTAAACATACTTTTCTTACAGTTTCACCTGTTTTTTTTATTGTCTTTCTCTTATATACACACAGTAGTATTTTTTATTATTATCCCACAACGCATTGAGTGATTGTTTAAGGGTGTTAATGTTTTCTTACAGACGCGTGGTATTGTAGCTCGACTTCCTAGATTGCTTTGTGGAAGTTTGGAACCAGTGAAGGAGACTCTAAAGGTACCTAAAGTACTTTACAGCCACATGTTGCATATGCTGTACATTATGTAAATTCTTTCATGTAATTTTGTTTGTTTCCATTTCTGCAGGTGTGCAAAATAGAACTCGGCTTCAAGGACAATGAGATTCAACAAATGGTTATGCTCGTCCCTAAATTGTTGACTTCAAATAAGAGGAAACTTACCCAAATATTTGACTATCTCCACAACACAATGAAAGTGCCACACCACCTTATTGTCAAGTTTCCACAGGTAGGCTGAACAACCTGGTAGGTTTCCACAATCTGAGGTGGCATTGAGACATTGCTTATAACCAAATACCAAATCACTTTCATCCAAATCATGATTTCCTAGTGGAACCAGGAAATTGTGTGGGCCAAAATGTAAGGCGAAGAAGAATGTGATTTGATCGTTCATAAATTGTTGAGCTCATGCAAAAAGTTCCAGAATAGTGTGTAGAGGGTATAGTGTGCAGAAATATGTTTGCATATTAAGGCAGAATTGAGATTATACAGCTGGGCATTGGTTTCGGCCCCTGTGGGATCATTTGAAATAATATAATTCATCCTCATGTCTATATAATAGGTCTTCAATGATCAAATTCATCCTGTCACATCTCTATAATGGGTCTTCAATAATCTAATTCATCCTCGTGTCCATATAATAGGTCTTCAATTCAAAGTTCCTGCGTATCAAAGAGCGCCACCTGTTCCTGGACTACCTGGGAACGGCACAGTATGACTCGGACCAGCCCAACTACATCTCCCTGGACCGTCTGGCCTCGCTGCCCGACCAGGCTTTCTGCACCGAGGTTGCCTCTGCAAAATTAGAAGACTTCCTCATGTTCCAGAAGACGATGTGATGGCATGCGGTTTCATACGTGTAAATGTACAGCAGAGGGAGGGAAAAGTATTTGGCTGACTAATCTACGAAGCCCGGAGGTGACATGGGAGTCATTTCTTTCATAGAGTGTGCATGCAATTTAATCTGTAGTGAAGATGGCAAATAATTTTTATGTAAACATGTATGGTGAATAAATGATTTCTGATAACATATCATTTAGTTATAACTTTTGTGTGTATGGCGGTTCCTTGAAGACTCCTTGACATTTAATTGAGACAATTTATTTATATAATTATTAGATAACCGGCATTGGGGTTCGGGTAAGGCAGAAATGTACATAAATGAGATGAGCATACTGGGAAAGTGATTCAAAGAATAGTCCGCACTGGAGATGAGGCGGGTCTCCCAGCCGAGTTGTTAAGCACCCATTTCCCACAATGCCCCTCCCTACCCACAATACCCCGCGATTGTCCTTAGAGTTGCAATCATGGCGTCGAGGGCACCAGGTAAAGTGTTCATGTACTGTTCTATCATATTTACGATTTATTAACATAAATTAGAAGGTAACAACGTTGTTTTAATGTAATTGAACATACAAGTAACGACGAGTGTCCTTATATTTGGGCAGGGATATAAAAATCGTCCGTTCTTTCTGCGTGTCCTCAGTGTCCCTGCTAACCTCTGCTAACGATGAGTGAACTAGCGTTATGAAAGATCACTAATCATAACGTTATGATGTTCATAACGTTACCTTTATACACCCTGTGGCACCCTGGTACCTGTGTACCTTACAGTGTATAATACTATGTATGTCACTGCAAGGAATAAACGTATTCAAGGACAGGGAGGGGTGGTGGTTTTCTCGGTATTACTAATCATTAAAAAAAATAATATATTTAAAAAAATATATAAAGTATTGAATGGGGAACTATATGCGTGAGAAGTGTGGAGCGTGGTGTGAGAATGGCTCAAATTGCGTGACACCTGGCAGCTCTGCATGGTATTGGTGATTTGCTCATTATACAGTTGTATAGTTTATGTAACCAGCATTGTAGATCGCACTTTCCTTATTTATGACAATGACCGTGTAACGTGATTGCTATTACTTTAAGGTGCAAGGTTCACTTCAATGTATCTTCCTCCACGAATGTCCAACACATACAGTTGCTTGACTGGATTGATTGCCTTTATACCATGTGGCTCAATCGACATATACAATGTTTCTGCATATGTCGTTTCTGTACATGTATTGCACTGATTAAAGAATGTCATTGCTGGTTGAACGTCTGTGACATTGCTGTAGCATTGCCAATGTTTGCTACCCATTTTTTCACGCCAACCTTCTTTTTGAATTAGAAAGGTTACAATCAAAGACTTTTATATATATGTATAATATATTGTTTTTAAATATATATTTGTAATACTTTTTAGTGGCATCAGGAAAGCTCCTGGCTGGATTCCGAAAATGGTACTACAACATAAGTGGCTTCAACAAGATGGGTAAGAATACATGACTCACTGAGCCATTCTATCTGACTTGCCTATGTCCGGTCACACAATGTTATAATGGATCTGAATTTCAACAAACACAAGGATCAATACAGCCAGCTTGTGCAACTGAGAAAACCCGCCCATGGCATGGACTGACCTTCAGTACTGTTTGTTTTTTCCATCTTTAGGGTTGCTGCGCGATGACACCATGTATGAGAACGACGACGTTAAGGAGGCCCTGAAGAGGATCCCAGAGAGGATGTACAACGACCGGGTGTTCAGGGTGAAGAGGGCTCTGGACCTCTCGATGAAGCAACAGATCCTCCCCAAGGACCAGTGGACAAAATATGAGGAGGTGGGTTTCCAGCTTGTTTGGTTTATTCTTATTTACGTTGTAAATAAGAATAATTTAAAATAAAATCAATTAATGCAGCGTAATAGGCTTCGCCATCATCTCATAGATGTGGATATGTGGCTTGTACATCGTGACGAATTGTACAGTACTACAACTCTCAAGTCATCAGAAAATGAGTATCGGCAACAGAAAATCCCACAATGAATACAAGCCCTATTGGGAGATAGGATAGTTAAGGTAGGGTGTTTGACTCCCAGCACAAGAGGTCATGGATTTACACTCCAATGTTGGCAGTCTGCCTGTGTAGGCAATCCTTGAGCAAAACTAATTAATCCATCTCTTCTTTTACCAGGATGTGCATTACCTGACACCATACCTGGAAGAAGTGGTCCGAGAGAGGAAAGAAAGGGAGGAGTGGCAGAAGAAATGAGGCTCCTGCTTAGGAACCGTTGTGTGGACCCCTGTTGTAATATTTAAAATAAAGTGTACCCTATAAGACACGCATATGCCTGCTCATTAAGGAAATGTGCTTTTGGAAATTACATACCAGGTATGGTTTTTATTGCAAAACAATTATTGTATTAATCCAAGGTTACACCTTCGTAAAATGTTTCACTTATGAAAAATAGTATGTGAATTTGAAACTATGAACACAAAAATAGACTCAAAACCAGAGTAGATATACAAATGTACAAGAGTTGGTATGAAATTCAAAACATTTCTATAAAAATAATATAGTAATATTTTACCTACAGTATCTACAGATGTATTGCATATTAAATAGGATGGAGAATAGTTTGGGAGGATATTTATCCAAATTGTGTCCAGGACTTTTATTGCTACTATAACTTGATGCCAACTCTTTCCATTACTATTTAAAAAAAGAAAGTGCAGAAGAATTCACACATTTAAATAAAAAGTGCCATGATGGTGTATGATAGCTATGAGTAGCATTAGGCTACTCATGCTGAGCCTGGGACCGCCTGGTGTCCACGTCATTTATGGTATCGATAAAGGTCTCAATAACGTTGTTGAAGGACTTGAGCATGGACACCCCCAGCTCATTGCAGGTTTCATGAATGTCCGGGTCAAATGCGCCCATCAACGGGGTGCACACCTCTACGCCTTCCTTCCCAGCCCCAGCCAGGATGGCCACCAGCTGGGTCCTCACCTCCTCAAACAAGTCCCGGTCATACTCCAACAGAACAGAGTCCTCCAGCGGGTACGTGACGTCCAGCGAGTAGCAGTCCCGCGGAACCGGCATCTCGATGTACCTCAGCTCTGGAAAGCTGGCGGACAGAACCGAGAACAGCCGACGCAGCGCCCCAGAGCTGAGGGGGTTCCCCAGAAGTTTTAGCTCCTGGAGGGCCTGACAGCCAACCAGACTCGTGATCAAGTCGTCCACGTGTTCGTCCTCTATGTCACATTCTTCGAGGGACAGGCTGACCAGCGTCGCAGAACATCGCCCGAGCAGCTTGGGGAGGCTGGCGGGGAAAGAACCGACGACGTCGTTGCCGCCAAGGTCGAGGCGGAGGATTGCCTCGGTGTGGAGGCTGTTGGACAGGTAAACCAGATCCACGCGGCTCAGGCTGCAGTTGGCTACCTCCAGGACCTGCAGAGGCGTGTTGAGAGGAC